>CALNHX010012678.1:0-23321 GCA_940337035.1 Agriotes lineatus
GTATATATTTGTATGAAATTGTACCGGCTTCATGAGAGGTAGATATTGATATGAAGGGGGGCCTAAGAATTGTTATATTAAATGTGATGATAATATTTAATTTAATTCGCCTGTTAATCAATTATCGCCTTTTAATGAATTACGGCTGTTTAAAATGAGATGTAATATTTTAATGCACAAATAAATGGTTGTATGCGCTTTTTAATATTTCATTCAATAGCAAAATTCAATGCACTAACTCATCAGCAAAACATGAAACTCACTCAGGTGGGATCAGAATTGTACTATATTTTCAAGTTTAATCTGAATTTAACTATCTCAGTTCAAAGTCGGTAGTTCAAATGTGCGGTTATTAGTAGGTAGGTCAAATAATTCCCCAACTAACAGATGACACACATTTGTTGATGGTGCAAACTGCGTATCTGAACGTTTCAAAACTCGTGGAAATATGGTGCAAAATGCGTCAGGTAAGTCATTTAAATTTTTCCCGCTTGGCAACTAAACTCGTCTTTGCTTTAGAATGACGTCACGACTGCTCCTTCGATTGTCCAGAACATGCAACGCCGCTACTTCTAGCAATTGTTTTATGGACGCTTGGCTTCTAGCTGGATTTGCAAATTTTGGTAATGCCACTCGATTTTTCGATATTTAAGACGTCGCTAGAGCCCTGGGAATGTGCTAAAATTCCTCGGCAAGGTTTGTTTTCGCGTTATACTGCGTTTCTCGGCTCTGATTCATAAATTTCAGGCACCCTACCTTATAAAACTTCGGCTCTGCAACATAGATGCCCGTAGGTTATGTTGCACGAATTTCCTGCTGGAGGCGGTCCCCTTGCTGCACATGTTGACGGTGGCCCTCTTGCAGACCCTGCCGACGTCTTGGAGTACAGGCCTCTGGCTTGGGATGCTTTCTTTTACCGGGAACGAAGCTGGAAAAACCCAGTTGAAACGGCTGCCGATGGCTTCGGAATGGGATCGTAAAATTTTTAAATTTGTTTATGGTGTAAAGCTTCACAAACACTCTCATATGAACACTGACACATAGGCAATAAAATGCAATACTTTTTACTTGTTAATATGCTCGTTTATTATGATACATTTGTAATTAAAAGTGGAGCAAATTTCTTACAAACTTCAAGACAAATTAGTTTCAATTGTTCTCTTGTTTTAAACAAACTAGCATTAGGTTGATAAGTTACAGAAATAAGTTTTGATACAGAAAGGTTACAAAAGGAATAAAGTTTGGTTCATAAAATTAAAATTAACATTTCTTAAATCTAAATTATTGTCTTTACCCTTATAATTAAAATTGTCTCTTTGCGATTGCACACACAAACGTTATTTTAAAAGTCACTGCTCTGCTCTGTTTCACTTTGTTATTAAATGCACTAATTATTGAGTTCCGCACTTTCATGCCTCTCGCCATAATCTGTTGCCAATATTTAGCAATTGCTCTCTTGCAAATTCTTTCCATTCTGCTTCATATCGGTTTACCTTTCTGCTATTCTCACAATTTTCATAATCTTATGCTTTGACTTAATAAACTTACGCTCTTTTTAAATTGCGGCCAACAAACCATTTGTGCTAAATAAATTTTATGCGGTTTGGCTTTGCATGTGCACAAACCTTTCATTTTAAATGATTAATTCACGAGCTAATTGAAAACCCCCTGAACATGCCTTGTCTTAGCGTACCTTTCTCTACTAATTATTGGTTCTCGCACTTCATTATCAATGCATTTACTATTTAACTTTTGTTTAATATTGCAGTTATTTAAAATACCTCAACTCTGTCCTTGTTTGAATCAGTCGATTATTCTGCACCGCAGTCAGAGCCAAGTCGTGGGCTTAATAACACTTCAATATATAATATCTATGCAAAATATCATCTTTCTCCGACAAATGGTCCCAAAGGTTCCGAGTGGTGGAGCTTGAACAAGCGTCCACGTTCGATCAGTAGAGTTAAGCAACGCTCTTCCTGGTCAGAACTTGGATGTGAGTTCCATGGCTGCTTCTCTCGGCGCCTCGTTATACGGCTGTCACGGAAATAGTTGGTCCCGGATGTCATAACAACATCATGACAGTCGTTAGTGGGGTTGGAAGTGCCCATAAAATGTACCGCGACGCCTATAATTGGCCTAACAGCTGTACCAAAATAAAATAATAAAATAAAAAAAATAAAAAATACTTTTTGAGCTATACTGTCAACAGACAGACAGACAGACAAACAGATCGAATTAAGAAAACCTCTTTTTCGTCATCTAGGGATCTTGAAACGTGAAAATCTGAAGAAATCTCGAAAGGTGATTTTTTCGTGATTATAATACTTCTTTCGTCTTTAAGCCGAGGGAAGTAAAAAGAGCAAACGCTTATACAACCCAATCCATTGACATTATACCATCGAACTGTACAGGCTGCAGCAGGTATTTCGTTCTGGGAGAAGTGCAGCTCAAAGTCAAAGTCAGTCAAAGAAATGTCTGCCATGAACTGAACAATGCGATAGCTGCCAACGATTTGAAGCAATGTCTGTGGCAATAGGATAGTTTGCAAATAAGAAGACAATAATAAATAAAAATGCTGTTATTTTCAAAAACAAAATTCAATAAGTGTCAATTAATAAGTATATAATGCGCTTGCATAACAATATTCATGGCACAGTAGCGAAAACCTCCACTCGCATTTTTCCCTTTCTGGAACAATCTATCTGCAGTCGAAAATGCACGACAAAAGCCGAACGACTGCATTTGTTTCACTTCTAATATTTGAGTATATGCGTTGGTGGACTACGTATGCTGATTGTGCACAGAAAGATGATATTAGAAAAAAGTAGGGGACTGAAAGATGAAGTATTAAAAACGTAGTAGATTTGCGAAAGCTGAAGTTAATTTAAATTCTCATTTTTTGTAAATTGTAAAAGAATAAGCAACAACGATAATGATAATAGATAATTGTGTATATAATTTTTTGCCCCCCTCTAACTGGAACCCTAGCTACGCGCTTGCATTGTAAAATACATAACAAAGCCAAAATTATTTTTTATAGTTTAGAACTTTAAGAAAAACATATATCATGCTTTATAAGGAAGTGTCATTGGACAAATGTGTTATGTTTCTTATATAAAGCAATTTTGAGTGTATTAATTCACAAGCCAACAAAAAAATTTTTTTTTGTGCCGGAAAGCTACTAACTGATTTTGGATATCTTTGATTTGCTGATTCCAAAAATGCCTGACTTTTTTTCGTAGCAGTTCTAGTTTTTAAGATCCAGGCTAAATGATTTTTGTTTAATAACAGGCACAAAGAATGAAATAATGATATATTTTCAGCAAACGTGGTACCTAAAACTAGATTATAATTATATAATTAGCCAATTAAGAGTTACTTGGTATTCCCGATGACCGTAAAACTTCGACTTTTTATACCTGCCTAACCCCCACTCCTCCACCACGAACTCATCCGCCCATATTACCTCGTGTCTAGCACTGCTGCACCCGGTTCAGCTAATGATTGTGTTTACGTACTTGCAGTTGTGCTTTCAGTTTGTTTTTATTTTTGGCGTTCTTTAGTCATAAAACACTTGCTTAAAACCATGGGATCCACAAGCAGACGTAGCTGTGTGAATAACTCCGACGTTTTTTGTTACGTATGTGGCGAATGCACTTAGAAAGAAAGCAGAAAACCTATTTCTGACTTTGTGAAATGGTGTTATCTTGCTTATTTCGTCGTCCGCTTGGGCTCTACATTTGGTGTGTAAAACGTGCAATGAACATTTGCGACAGTGGACAATTAGAGAGAGAAAGTGCCTAAGTTTGGAGTACCCATGGTTTGGAGGGAACCGAGGAACCATTACGATGACTGCTATTTTTGTATCGTAAATATCAAAGGCATTAATCGCAAGAATAAACACAAATGGACATATCCTGATCTTAATTCGGCAAAGAGACGGCCTAGACTCTCGGAAGACGAAACCGAACCATCAATGTCTGCTGAAGATGAATATGTGCGATCAGACAACAATACTGATTTTGAAGCAGATTCAGACAAGCCCCAACGTTTCAATCAACAAGAACTGAACGATCTCAGTAGAGACCTGAACCTCTCAAAGGCGTCTTCAGAATTACTTGCCTCCAGATTAAAAGAGAAGAATCTGCTTAGTTCGGGTACTAATATTACATTTTATCGAATAAGAGAAAAGGATCTGCTGCATTTTTCCTCTCAAGAAAATAACTTAGTATTCTGTAATGATATAAGAAGGCTCTTAGAAGCAATGGGTTTATCAGAATACGCACCAGACGAATGGCGTCTTTTTATTGACAGCTCAAAACGTAGTTTAAAATGTATTCTTTTGAATAACCGTAACAGATATGGCGCAATACTCATTAGTCATTCTATAATCTTGAAAGAGGAATACGATTTAATATCACTAGTCCTGAAAAAATTACGTATGAAAAACATCAGTGGGAGATTTGTTTCGATCTAAAAGTGGTAAACTTCCTCCTTGGAAAGTAAAGTGGATACACAAAATATCCTTGTTTTTTATGTCTTTGGGACAGCCGAGCTAAGGATCAACACTGAGTTAACAAAAAATGGCTCCTAAGAAACGTCATGGTTCCACCAAAAGAAAACGTAATCAACGAACTTTCAGTTGCGAGAGAGAAAATCATATTTCCACCTTTGCATATCAAGTTGAAAATTATGAAGCAATTTATGAAGGCGTTAAATCGAGATGGACTTTGCTTTTGATATTTAATACGTAAATTTCCTGGGATTAGCATGGAAAAACTAAAAGCAAGCATATTAGATGGCCCTCAGATAGGACAGCTTATAAAAGATCCACAATTTACTGCATCATCGAACGAGATTGAATCTAATGCTTGGTACTCATTTGTTAAAGTAGTACAAAATTATCTTGGCAATCATAAAGAGAATTACACAGAACTACAGGAAAATATGCTTTCTAAATTTAATATTTTCGGTTGTCATATCAGCAAAAAACGTCACTACCTCCACAACCACTTAGATCGATTCCCACAAAAGCTAGGTGATTACAGTGAAGAAGAGGAGGAAAGATTTCATCAGGACATTAAGACGATGGAAGAACGATATCAAGGAAGATAGCATATCCACATGATGGCAAACTACTGTTGGAGGCTGCAGCGAGACTGTCCTACTAAACTCCATGCTAGAAAATCGTATAAAAGACAGTTTTTAAGTGATAAGCCATAAATGTATATTTGCCTACTTTGTGAATTAAATACCTTACTTTGAAGTCGTTGTTTTTTAATGAGCCTTTGTTGCAAATACTAATACTTATAACTTGAAATGTACATGAGTTAAAAAAAGATGATTTTTTTCTAAAAGAGGTCAATATAGCGTACCTTAAAAACTAGATCTGATAGACTAAATCTGACAATTGTTTTGGATTCTATACCCAAAAATTACATAGAAAAAGTTAAAAAATGAATACAACACAGAACTGTAAAATAGCAAGGGAAACGAACCCATGCCATTATTTGGGTTATTCGGATAACATTAAAGTAATTGTAGCTGCTATATGCACTATCAACAAATAATAAAAAAGTAAATAAAAGCGTATGCGCTTAGAAACAACAAAATTACGATGAAAAGTATGTAACTACGAAAAATCAAAGTGAAAATATATATTATGTCGTTTACATTTGAAGGAGAAGAACAGTAGCAGAATGTATAGTGGAGGCAAAAAAAGAGAAAGTACGAACCAGAACATAAGAACTACTGGAGAATAACGTGATATTTTCAAGAACCGCGCACCCTTAACATAATGATATAAATATACTACTTGAAATTATTAGGCCCCTTTAGTTACATGCAGGACCAGAGAGTTCCGTAAACAATGCTAACTAAGCAATCGCATGGTGTGAATGGGAAAGGAAAGCATATCATAGGGTCACGATACTCCCTAGCAAATATTTTAAAAGCAGTAACACCACCAATAATCCTTGACCTCAAAGCCGTATTCGTCCCTTGACGCAATATTAGTAAGTGGTGAAGAGAGTGTATCGACCTTAAAGTAAAAACACCTTCACTATCCGTGATGCAATTGGTAATCTGCTATAAGAATTAAATCAGTAACTAATGGGGAGTGTATTATGAGAACATTTTAAATCAAGGCATGAGAGTTATCTATGAAGCCTTAATGACATACTCCAATATAAACAATTTCTAAAACTAGAAACATCATTGTTCGTAAGGAAAAACAGGACGGCTGGGTGCGAATTCCATTCAAAACTTTTAGACAGTCTTATCATGTCGCACATGGAAGCCATCTTTGATTGTATTTGGGAAGGAGAAAAAGTTAGACAAGGCTGTAAAGACATTCTGTAATAATCAATCATATTCAAAAGACGTGGGAAGCGTATCTGCGACAACTATAGGGCAATTTCCTTGTTAAAAATAGTAACACAAGTGCTAACAAAAACCATGGCGAACAAACTAATTCCGATAACTGAGAAATTTCTTCTAAAACAGCAAACTCGCTTCAGTTCTTCCCACGCCATAGCTAATGCAGTACTTCTTGAAGTCGTTTGAAAATTTAATGCTTTTTGTATACAGGCGGGCAAATAAAGACGAAAGACGTGGTTAGAATTTTAGTTTAGTTGAGTGCGGCACGCTAAAATCAACGCGGGACAAGACAGTTCAGTTTGAGTAATTTACCAGCTTGTTATGTAAGGTGAGAGTTGAACCTGCTCCGTGCCTAGTCTGCCTGAGAGAGTCAAACTAATGGTTTTTGTGAGCGCATCGGTCTATAAATGTAGTTTTAAAGCTTTTTCGGTGCCGTTTTAGCAAATTTACCTCTACTGTCGGATCTACCCAATTTCCCCAAAACGGCTACGAAATTTTAAATTTTGGATTCTGTTTCGTATTAAAGTATCGCAGAAATATTAAACCGTTTATCAACTTCTTGCATCTCAGCCATCCCCGCATATTAACGCACCCTGAAGTAAACTTCCGTCACATCGTGTGTGTAACCATGCAAGTTTCGCCGTCGACCCCTGAAGAAGCTACCCGCCCCATCTTTCTTCCGTTTCCGGGTCTTGAGACCTATTTCCAAGTCCACCAAGTTTTGGGGTCTTTCAAGTCATCACTCGCCGATCAACATCTGCACAGTTTCGGAGACCAACGCCTTGGTATTCACATCTGTTGATCTACAAATTTTTTTTTTTTTTTAATGAATCAATGCATTTGAACAATCTGTCCAAAGTGGACAATAAGTTCTAAGTATGTGAGATATACAAATGACTTAATATATTTACAATATATTATATTTACAAATGACTTGTAGGAAACACTCCATTGAGTGTTCACCTTCTTAGCTTCCAGCTACGTTAATAACATATGCTGTTTACATGTTTATAGCCTAGACACTAGTTAGTTATACAGTCTCTCAGGTAGGTCTGAAGGTTTAAAACGTTTTAATCGTCTTAACTCATCTGTTGTATCCATAAGTTTATCTACCAATTTATTCGGATGCACTTTCAGTCTATCACTGTACTTAACACTTTTATTTTGAATTTCTTCTTGCACGGTAGGTATACTTAAATCTTTATGTATCACAGTATTGGGAACATACCATGGTGCATTCACTATTGTTCTTAAAGTTTTACTTTGGAACCTTTGAATAATTGCAATATTGCTTTTGCTTGCAGATCCCCAGAGCTGGGCCCCATAACTCCAAATTGGCTTTATAATTACTTTATATATAAGTAATGATATGAACTACATTCCAATTAAGCAATTTATGGTTTATTATGTAATATTTCAAACCTTGTTTACTCTCAATTTTGAGTATGTTGTAATGTACTAGGATAAGTTTAAAAGGTAAATTACTGCTAAATTTTATATGTAGTTGGCGTTGTAAATATAATTGTGGAATATATCCTAGTCAACGGTGCCGTAATGCCTTCAGTGCTTCACATTAGTGTATACATACATATGGCGTTCCCTTGTAGAATTCTTTCAGAGACGAGTACATCTGTTAGTTTTGCTGATAACGTGCAGGTACTTGTATAACTCTTTTTTTTATATTTAAGTAAACCAGCTCAACATTATAATATGTTATACATGGTCAAGATATCACATTACACATTAAAATGTCTTTGAAAAAAAAACTGAGAAGGAGAAACGTAACTTCCTCGATGAATGGGTGATGTCCTAATCAGCAATTGGGGGGTCGATTAATAAGTCTTGGGGTAAGCGTCTTTTTAACCTGGTGTGAATTCCCGTTGTGCCCAGTTGATGGTGTTGTGAACTGCTGCATTCATGGATATTTTCGAAAAATTTCTTTGTGGTACGTTTTATGTATTGGCATATGGTGTCTACGCTTAATTCGGTATGAAGTTGCTGAGATCTAACATACCAGGATGCATTACATGCAATACGGAGCACTCTATTCTGGAACGACTGAATCTTCTTTATATTTGTAGCAGATGCTGTGCTCCAAACTGGACAAGCATACGTAATTAGTGATCTCAGCAAAGCTTTGTAGAGAAGAACTGTGCATTCACGACGAAGGGGTGTATTTCTATTTATAAGCGGATATAGTTGCAAAAGTCTAACATGGGCTTGGGTCAGCTTATAGTTTATATGATAGCTCCACGTTAGCCGTGAATCCATGTATACCCCCAAATATTTCACTGCCTTGTCTCGTGTGTTCTATAGAATTTCATCCTCGTTAATAATTACCATTGGAGCTTCTTTTATCCTTTTAAGGGTAAATATTTTAGTAACACACTTGGATGAATTGAGTGTTATCGCCCACTTGGAGAACCATCGATTTAAAATACCAATACTTCTTGTAGTTGTTCCACCGCGATGTCCAAAGAATGGTGCTGCGTGATAAGTACAGTATCATCAGCGAACGTTGAGATTGCACTATTGGCGTTATGTGGAATGTCGTACAAATAAATATTGAACAGTGTGGGACCAAGGATGCTTCCTTGCGGGACACCTGCAGCTATAGTTTTTGCATTCGATATTGATGCATTAACTCTCACAGCAAATCTCCTGTTTTCTAGAAATGAAAAGAGTATTGCACATAAGTACTGTGGTAGGCCAATGTGTAGCAGTTTATATTTTAGTCCTTCCAACCATATTTTATCAAACGCTTTGGTTATATCCAAAAAAGCAGCTGTTGTATATTGCTTCATTTCAAATCCACGTTCAACTATTTCGATTATACGTTGTATAGCATGTATCGTAGAATGTCCTCTTCTGAAACCAAATTGCGTTGGTGGTATAATCATATTGTCATCTAAAAATGTGTTAAGTCGATTACTAATAACTTTTTCCAGCAGTTTTGAGAGAGTAGGTAGTAAACTTATTGGCCTGTAGCTACTGCGATCTTTTTTATTCTTTCCTTGTTTAGAGAACATAAGGATATGGGCGTACTTCCATGAATTTGGGAAATAACCAATTCGCATACAGGCGTTGAATAATGTAGATATGTACGCTAGAGTTTTTTTAGTCAGGTTCTTTAAAACTACATTCGGTATCAAGTCATATCTGGGTGATTTTTTAATTGGGAGCAATTTAATATACCCTTGTAGCTCTTCAGGACTCGTCGGTTGATTAAAATCACTAGGAATTGGTAAGTTTGTTTCGTTATACAAAACTACTTGATGGAAAAAGTTTCTATTGTTTTGGTTTATTGCTGGGGTAAATGTTTCTTCAAGATATTCTGCGAAGAGATTACTTTTCTCGGGATCAGTACTATATGTGGTATTGTTGAATATTAGAGTAGGTATGGCTTCGTTTTGTCGTGGTATACGCTTTGTCGTTCTCCAAAGTCCGGGGTCGCTAGGTTCAAGGTTTTCAATATTCTTTTTATAACTATCAATTCGATAGCTATCGATTTCCCTTCTGATGCGATGCGTTATGTTATTTAATTGTGTTTTGATTTCGGGCTGACGAGTTCGTTGCCAAACCCTTCGCAGTTTACTTTTTTGTTTGATGAGGTTTAGTATGTACATAGGCGGTATGTTGGGGTTGTTTTTATTATATGATTTGAATGGTGTAGTTAATTTTTCTACAGAATTCACTATTGATTTGTTAAGGACATCAACACTTGCGTCTATATCAGTTAGGTTGTCAAGTTTAGAGGGATTAATAAGAGTTTCGTCTAAAATTTCTTGAAAAGAATTCCAGCTGACAATACCCTTTATTAATCTTGGCACTGTTAAGTTACGTATGGGTGTATCCGTAAAAGTAATTAATGTAGGAAGATGATCCGAGTCAAGTTCGTGCACAACAGATTGTTGAATAGGTAGGTTAAAGCTTTTAGCGACTACTATATCAAGAACATCAGGTAGGTGATCATTCCGGTATGGATAATAGGTATATTCTTCTGGTGCAAGAATCTGAAGTTGATGAGTATCTGCAATGGTGTTCAGTTTGATCCCACTAGAATTGTTTACTCGACAACCCCAATGAGTGTGCTTGCTGTTTAAATCACCTATCATTAAAGTAGCAGCCGACGTGTTAAAAAGGTTAATGAAGTCATTATTATGGAGGCCCTTATTGGGTTGCTTATATGCACTTATGATCTTGATCGTGCTGGCCTTGCTTGTGGTTATATTAATTGCTATTGTTTCTAGAGAGATGGTTGGTGGATTATCTACTTCATTGTGTAAAAGTTGTTGTCTTATGAATATAGCTACTCCACCAGAAGCAGTTCTTGCCCGTCTGTCCTTGCGGTATGTGTTATATCCACTAATTTTAAATAATTCGCCATCTGTTAGATGCGTCTCTGTTATACATGCAACATCTACGTGATAGCGGGCCAGAAATGAAATAAACAGTGATCTCTGTGCTTGGATGCCATTAGCATTCCAGTTTAAAATAGTGAGATTTTCTAAGGAACGTGGGGCGTGATTATGCATTAAAAAGGTTTGGAAGTATTTCACTGATGACAAAGGATTTTATGGTGTCGAGGTGAGGAATTATTAGTTGTTTGACAAACTGAAGGATGGTTTCAATGATGTGTGAAGAACTAGATGAGGGATAGGGTTCATTTGTTAGATTCTTGTTCTGTAAACTGCACTGTGCTGCTTGTTTGTATGAGTAGCCAGGTGTTATTGTTGGATATGGGCCACTTCTCCGCGTTGAGCTGTTCTGATTGTTATTGGCATTTCTAAGTTGAGGACGTAGTTTTTGTAGTTCTTTATGATGTGGACAACCTCTATAACTAGCAGGGTGATTGCCTCCACAATTTACGCAAACTGGGGGGTCCGCTGGTCGTTTTGGACATTCATTAGGTTTATGATCTCGGTTACATTTGACGCATCGTGGTTTTGCTGCGCAGTAGTTTTTAGTATGTCCAAATTCTTGACATTTGTGACACTGCGGGATATTTGCGGGTTTTCTTCTAGGTTCAACTGTAACTTTATAAGAGAAAAGGTAGCTGACTTTGTAAATCTCGTTTGCTGTTTCATTAGCTGTAAGAAGAATTGCACATATTGGTAACAGTTGTTTTTCCCTGCCAAAAAGTCTGGTAACACTGATAACTGGTAGTTTTAAGTTGACTAATTCATCATGGATTTCCTTATTACTTAGTGATACAGGTACATTTTTTATGACAACGTTCAAGCGCTTATCGTTGGGGTTCTGATATGAGTGGTATTCGATTTTATTCTCCAAATAGTATTTAGTCAGTGAGCTATAATCGTCAATTGAGTTCACTTTAATTTTCAGATGTTTAGTTTTGTATTCGGTCGAAAATTTACTTTTAGCAATCGTTTTGATGTCTTTTAAAATTTCTTGGTAGTTACTAACATTATGAAGAAAAATTGGTGGAATTTTATTTTTACTGTCGTTTGATGGTGGTTCTGGTTGGCTTCCGCTGGGCATCTCAGAATCTTGGTTTTCTACAACATCTTTATCTGTAGCTAATATGTGATAACGATTCTGTGTGATTAAGTCATCATGAGACCAGAGGTAGCGTTTTTGTACATCACTTATAAGTGGTGATAACATGTCCGTTTTTCTTTTGACGGCTGGATTAGGAGCGCTCTGCCCCGTAAGGGGCAGGCGGGAATGCTCTTTGGCCGTGTTTGTTAAATTGCAATTTTTATTTTTGAAACGAAACAAGTTCAAAAACTCACGTTAAATAGTTGGCGATTTATCGCCAGACAGCGTTCTTGGCCTCTTGTTATCGTAGTGCGAACTTAACACACCTGCACTCAACAAGATCTCCTAATAATCGTATAACTCTTAGGATTTGCTTTCCTACCCTTTTCTGTTGTGGTTATAGCTTCAAGGCTAGCCCGCTTAAATTTAATGTTATTTTAATAGAATCTTTAAAATTCGCAGCGCAGCTTTGCGTATTTTACAGTCAGGTAAGCATTTTAGAGGTCCATAAACAACATAAATTCCAAATTTTGGAAGTGAACACTGTACACTGTTTCCTATTGCCGAGGTGGCTCTTTGAGGAAGATTCTCCACTTTATCATAATCATCCAAATTACCATGGCGGTGCTGTAAATTAATACGAATTTCCTTGTGTCTTCTAGGGTACAATTATTGTGAAGATGCTGAACAAGTTTCCTCTGGTTTCAATCTACGATCTCCTAAAACCCCCATCTCGCTCAGATAACGAGCACTCATTAAGGTTGTTGCATACCTATCGTAAACAAGGATTCAACCTAACATGTTTTCTCTTCCTCAACTGCAGGAGAAAGTCGAACAGCAGAGCAACAAACATTCTAGTTTGTAGCATTTGTAGACTTAACCAGAGCCATTTTTTCTTTAATCTTGGCTTTCTAGGGTTGGTGTGTTAATCTGAATATTGGAGCGGCGATTGATTACGATTTTATTTCCTTGATATAGATAGCTAGATGTTCAATAATTACAAACTAAATTATTAGAATGCACGATTACTATTATTTAACTTTTTTACTATTTCCCCCAACATTTTCGTGGAGTACATGACAGACTGACTGAAACAGGTCTGAGTATTAGATATCGAATAAATGGTGGTTTCTTTATTCTACATATCCACTCAAACGAATAATGCATGTATACGTATAAAGATACAAAACCCTGAGACTGAAAATTAGCATTAGAAGATTTAAAACCATGTCCACACCACACGGTATTTGCGACGATGGTATTCATGTCAACGGTCTACCGCTAGAAGCAGCAAATCATTTTAACTACCTTGACAATGTCGTTAATTTCCAATTTAGATGACGAGGTACATGCTGGAGTCGATGCAGTATCGATGGCTTTCTGTAAACTAAAGAACAACCGCATCCGGATATTGTCAGCAACAATAGCCGTCTAAAGAGCAACCATTTAATTAGTTTTGAAGATTAAGCGTTGGCGTATCCGAAAGCTGAAAGTATGTAGTAGGAGCATGCACGCCTGAAAACGTTTCTTTGTTGAGTCCTTATAACAAGAATTCATCAACAATGGGCTGGTTACATTCATCGTATAGAAATTAATTACCTTCCAAAAGGTATAATATAGTGTAGTGATCTACATGAAGAAAGGGGCAATCTGGGAGATAACGTATAAAATATATCCCATCTCTCATGAAAATACGGCAGGAGCATATAGAAAATTATTATAAAAAATGTATATAAAAAAATTATGTAATTAGCCTTTTGTGCGTTGTTTGTTCTAATTGTTTGGTATCCCACGTGCTCTACGATTCTTCAAGAAACAGCTATTACTACCGCCTAAAATTGAATCAATTATTTAGTTATATATTTTGAAATTTAGCAATCACGTTAGTTCTCACATAATCAGCAACCTTTAGAACAAGATTCGTAAGGATTTACGGAAGTAGTATTTGGATGATATTTGAATCAACCTTCTGAAATTAACTTCTTTACGAAATAGAAAAGTATACTAGAAATACTGCGAGCAAAGGCAGCATATCCGGATTTTTCACTTTCAACTAGAAAGATACATATTAAGGTGTGTATAAAGCTTATTTGCGTTCAAGATTGTTCATTTCGTTGTATCACTCTATATGTTCAACCTGCATTTAAATAACGAAATTAATTTTCAGTTCTATAGGAATATATACAACGAATCGTGGGTGAGTGAGCCCATAATTTATGTTTGGAGGAGGGTGGGCCCGGTGTATTTTAAATTTATGTGTTCAAGAGGGCCGAACTGATAAAAATCGGGCTGTGTTGAGTTTATTTCTATGGGGTCTTATATGGATTTGATATAAAATTTTTATATATACACAACATAGTAATTATTGGGGTAAAAAATACATTATGGTTGTAGTAATTTAACTCTTAAGCTTAGGATTTGATAAAATAGGTTGCTCGTCATTTATTTCAATTGAAACTGGGTGCCGAGTTGTAATATTTTGTTTTGTCTTCCAATTTAAAATTGTGTTAGGTATGTGGTCTACTTACAGTATTTGATTATATAAATAGAAGTATCAGAAGTAAATTTCCTGTTCTTGATAACCAATAGTGACTGTGTGACTCTATAGTCATACCTAATTACTTGCAAGTGGGGATGATACATAAAATGAATGACACGTGACTTAGGTTTATCAACGTAACTGCGAAACTTAACGATTGGTTTGTTCGTTCTTCTTCAATAACCATGCAGGTTACTAATTGACAATTCATATTATTCCTCGATCTACATTGTCGTTAATTGGATTGATATAATATAGCCACCAAAACCATCAGCATAAGGAGACGCTCTGATTGTAATTGAAGTGACAATTTTCATCGCAGTGTTTTGATGAAGGTTGTTAGTTTATAGATAGTGAAACACGCTTCGAAGAACGTGATTGAAAGTCGACAACGACATATTAAAATTAAACCTGTCCTTAGCAACTTCTCCACTTAAAGTAATCCGAAAAGCAACCTGGGCAGTTATGTACATCGTATTGTATATATGTGCGCATGTATGTAACGCACGACTTCGGGAATTGCACCATATCATTATTGAGACTGAAAAACTGAATAATGACACGGTCCAATCCTGAAAATCATTGGTTACATAATGACAATGCCAGCCAAAGCCTTCGAAATCATCATATATTGAGATGGGTTTAAGCTCACAATTTAGCTCTGTATGCAATGAGAAATATTGAACAAAGTCAATTAAAGTACAGAGTTGAAGTATTTTGTTTAATTGCAATCTGAACAGTAGTTGAAGTTATTAAATGCATTGGAAATGAGATGCAAGAAACATAATTAGAGGGATAAATGCAAGCATAAGCAAAGCAGATTTCAGAGGGATTGAATTTGAAGTTTGAGTAAAAGAAAGATTTAAGATGGCTAATATAATATAAGTAATATGATAGGTTTGAGCATATTTGAAGCCAGATCAAATGAAATGAAATTATACAAAGAGTTGGTTATGTGCATAATATGAGCGTAGAGTTATTAATAAACATACAGGCCATTGAAAAGCAATCAATCTGAAAGGTAGATGGAAATCGAAGCAAGATAAGATGAGATTTGCAAAGAGCAATAGAGAACGAGGGCAACTGAATTGAAGAAAATCCAGTGACGTATTTAAAATTGAACTCAAGTGCCAGTGCATTGTAAAAACTATGTGATTATAGCAGAGCAGTAATTATAAAAACGTTTATGTGACGAGAAAGAACTATTCTTAGGTATAAGAAATAAAGACAATTTTTAGATTTAAGAAACATGTGTTATCAAATTCCTTGATGTAAAATTGTAACTAAAAACTAATTTTCTATAAACAATTACAGATCGCGGTTACTAAGCAACGCGATGCTGTTTTGTTAAACAAGAAGAACAATTGCTCTAAATTGACTAGTATGGAGGCAAAATTGTGCTACACTAAATTAATATTTTTATAACAAAAAGTGTTTTACCAAGTTAAAAAGTGTACCATTTATTTATACCCATTTCCAAGCATCTGTGGTAGTGTTTACAGAACATTCTACGTAAAAAAAATTTAATTTCCAAACCAACTTCGGCTGAACAACAGCAGCGGACACCTGAGAACTTCAAACTTCGACACCAATCCAGTTGAGATGCAGAATCCAGGGGTTTCCAGTCAAACAGGTCAGGGAGGTGTGAACGAGCATGCTGAACAAGATTTGCTGCCAGGGAAGAGAGTTAGGACCTCGGCGTTACCTGAAACCATCTCCGTGGCGAAAATGAAGCCAGATTTAAAAGGTAGGAGTTGCCATGTTTTGATTGTTTGGTTGCCGGGAAAGCTAATGAACTGCTAGATTACACCTTGTAGAAGAGGTCCATCGTATTTCCAAGCGTCCAGATTCGTCTCAGTTTGAGTAATTTGAATGGCGTCAGTAGAAATTGCGGTTTTTGCAAAAATTTGAGACCATCATAGGAAGCCAAGGGCAAAAAACAACTAGCGTCGTTTGACGTCATAACTGAAACAAAATCGAATTAGTTGTTGCTAGGCGGGAGTTTGCTTCAATTTACTTGACGTTTCCTTGCAGAATTTCACTTTTAAATCTTTAAATCCACGCTATATGCACTAACGACTTTCTGTAGTAAATGTCAAGTTTGTGAAGTTATGAGTAACCGAATCTAGTAGAGCTATTGTACTAAAATTGCGTATATGAGCTATGCTGAGTCAAATACTCTAAACAAAATTTCAAATAAAACTCAGATTTGAACCCAACCTGTGAGAATAATTTTGTGTTCTTGCCGGAGCTAGCCCAGAATATGATTGCAATTCGATAAAATATAGAATAGGGCAGTTAACCATTTTTATTGAAGTATAATAAATACATTTCACTATGATTAGCCCTAAATACTGACAGGTGAAGTTTTACACAATAAAAATACCTTGAGCAGTGTGGTGATTTGCCCTAATTAAACTATTCATTTTATCCCATAAAACATAAAGACAGCCAGTCACTGCAATATATGATTATAGTGGACCCATATTGCAACTATTAGTTTTCTCACTTTAGCAAACGTAAATATGGCTTTGTAGTGTATCTTAGTATATCTCTAATATGTATAAATGGTGACACAACTAGGTCAAACCTTACAACAATGAGACATTTCTACTAGTATACTTTAGCATAAGTTTTTATCAGTTTTTCGTAAATATTTCTAAAACTATACGGTTTAGCGCGAAAAGTGTTATATACAAAAATAATCTACATTAAATTGCGAACAAAAATGGTCCTGTGCATAATCTTGCTAAAGGGAACGGTTCCAGAGTGAAAGGACTTATAATACTACATAACCTTTGTGCACACAGCAACCGATTTGAGGTTAAAGGAAAATCGGAAAATTAATAAATGTAGTGTATGTATATAAACGTGATAATTTGAGAACGACATAACCTATCAGGATATCTTCTGCGCCAGTTGATGGGATATGAATGCCAAAAGCTCAAAAGCTTTCGGACAAAATTGGTCGCTTTTTTCTTTGTAGTTATGTATTTGTCAATCTATATTGGCATTAACAGTAAGCAACGTTAAGTGGTTGCGTAACTACTCTGACATAGTAGAGCAACGTTGCAATCATGGACTGAGGAGCCTAAGTTTGAGGTTGAATCTCGGTCCCGACAATATTTTAACTTCCCTCGTCTGAAAGACGAAGGAAGTATTGTAATCACGAAAAAATCAACTTCCGAAATTTCTCCAGATCTTCACGTTTCAGGGTCCCTAGATGGCGAAAAACAGGTTTTCTCAATTCCGTCTGTCTGTCTGTCTGTCCCTCTGTTTGTCTGAATTCCTGTCTGTCTGTCTGTCTGTTTGTCTGTCTGTCTGTCTGTCTGTCTGTCTGCCTGTCTGTTGGCAGTATAGCTCAAAAACTATTTGTCGGAGGAAGACGATATTTTGCATACATATTGTACATCTACCTAGCATAAAACCGGTACAATTTCATACAAATGGTGAGCACTTTAAAAAAATAACATTTTGTTTATTTTCGCTGGAACTGAAGAATACATAAAAGTACTAATTTCTACAAAGTGCTGGCTTGATCCTTGCCAGAAATGGGAATCAACAAATACAGAATAACTGTTCTACGAGATAAAAAGAAACAACGAATATGTGCCTTACGTTAAATAGACCTGAATCGCAAGAATCACCAACGCGGCCGTGGCGCAGTCAGCACAGCGGTGGTTCACCGATGAACAAAGGAATCCAATGTTCGGGCTCCTTCGGAGGCAGTAGTTCGAATCTTATTAAGGATAATATTTTTTTTATTTAAAAATTGAATTTAGTATTATTAGAAACGCGAAGATAATTTTACCCACAGTTTCCTTCGATTTTTAAAATTATTTAGTGTCACAAAGCCCACTTGTTGTGTTTATGAAATTATCCTCATAAAACTATAAACTAGCCCAGAACAATGCCGCCTTGGCAATTGCTTTTGCTTGCAGGAAGCGGACCGCTAGGCGCGTGACCAACTGGAAATTTTCTGGTTTCTCGGTTGTCTCATCCGCCCCTAATTCTGAGTAACTCAAGACAGAAGATTATGTCAACAATATTAAAACATTGCGCTTAACCGTCATTTTGCTAAAGGAATATATGTTTATCGAAAACACAGCTCTGCTCAAGTTTGTGTCACAACGTCCACTGCGAGGGAAGTTTTGCGTAAAGCCCTTTTTTTTAAGTTGTCGAAAGAAAATCGAATTTTGATGCGCTTTTGTTTATTTTAACAGCGAATTAAAGTTAACGTCAGATTAGAGGCCTTTATAAGACTGGCTGTTAGAGTTATTTTATTTATAGCAAATAACACTCAGAATTACATAACATTGTCAAAATGACGACGCCCTTGGGTTTATATTCTTCAATCCTTCTTAAAGTCGACGCATTCACGACCAAGTGTGGAAGCGCCAATGATATGAAAAGCTTATGTAATTCTTTGCTGCATATTTTCCTTAGTAGTGACTTCGGCTTCATACACTCAATCGTGAACGAAACCCCAAAAGAAAAAATCTGGTTTCGTTAGGTCAGGCGACCTCGGAAGCCATGCCATTGGACCTCCCCTGCCAATTCAGTGTCCCTCAAATTCGCCGTCCAAATACTCCCTTACAATACGACTATTATGTGATGGGACACCGTCATGTTGAAACCACATTCGTCTTCTCACATTCAAAGGCAAATCATCCAGATACAATTGAAGAAGAAATACGGCCCAAGAACCCTACTACCCACTATACCATCCCAAACATTAAGTGACAATCGGTGTTGGTGGTCGAGTATTCGAATGAAATGGCGAGGTTGAGTGTCGTAGTAATGAAAGTTGTGAATATTAACTTTTCCATATTTTTACCTCCGTCGTCTAAAAGATGACGGAAGTATTGTAATCGCAAAAAAATCACCTTTCGAGATTTCTCCAGATCGTCACGTTTCAGGGTACCTAGATGACGAAAAACAGGTTTTCTCAATTCCGTCAGTCTGTCTGTCTCTCTGTCTGTCTGTCTGCCTGTTGGCAGAATAGCTCAAAAATTATTTGTCGGAGGATTTTGTATACATATTATATATCCACCTCGCATGAAACCGGTACAATTGCATACAAATATATACAGGGTAAACACTTTAAAAAAATTAAATTTTGTTTATTTTTAGGTTAATTTTGAAATAAAAGGAAGTAATAACTTTCACATAGGTCAGGCTTTACATTTGCCGATACAGGATAATGTCAGAAAAGAGTAAAAACGTTTCAACAATAACACTTATGGAGTCACAGTCTGGAGAATGGAAGATGCTTGATTATTTAACTATTCTTGATTTAAAATTTTTATTTGTTGAATTCCTGCAGTAGAAACAAAATAGAAAGTTTTTTTTTCCTTTGTACTTAAGGCTGAGCTCGTCGTATTATATTTTGTCAAACCCTTACTATCGTCCATTTTACATAATAAAAATATGAAAAATACTGTGACTATGAATTATAAAATCAATTGACAGCGCTATCTTCTCTGATTTGTGATATTGAGATTTTCGTAAATATTTTAATATTCCATTGCCTCCCCCCCCCCCCCGCGCTCTGAAGGTAGTAAGTTGATAACGATGCAAGATAACACATATATCTATAGAAACTTTGCTACTTATTTTGAGCCATAGAAACTACCCTTAATTTGTTTTAATGGCCTTGTGAATCGTCTAGTATGATATTTAAAGTGTAAAAATCTAACTTTTGTTAGTGCCTTGACGCTATAATTTATCTACATTTTATTTTTGGTTTTGATAATATACAATTAAAGCAATTTAGGATATTTATGAAATTTAAAAGTTTAGCCATAGGCTATGTTAATGCACGCTCAATTTATACGAAACTTATAGATATAAAATTTATTATTAGTAAATATAATTTAGATGTATTGTGTGTTTCAGAAACCTGGCTGTCCCCTGATATTGACTCTGAATTTGTAAATATTGAAGGTTTTGTTTTACATCGTCAAGATAGGAATACTCGTGGCGGCGGAGTAGCTATCTACCTGCGCGATAGTTTTCACTGTGTTATCATAGATGTTACTGGAGATATAGAACAACTTTGGGTTGGTATCAAATCTAAAAAACTATCACTAGCTATCGGAGTTGTATATAGGCCTCCTAAACAAAACGTTATTGAATTTATAAATGAACTGGAAAACACTCTTTCACAAACATTTTGTACGTATGATGAAACTATTTTTTGTGGAGATTTCAATATTGATATGTTGAAGGCTGAGCGGCCGGCCTCTGTGAGTATGCAATCATTTTTGGACTCATTTGGTCTGGTGCAGATTATTAATTCTCCTACACGCATTACAAGAACATCTCTAACTTTAATCGATTTAGTTATAACTACAAATGTTGACATTATAAATAACACAGAAATTGTTGATATACCTACTATTTCTGATCATCAGTTTATAACTTGGGAAATAAATGTAACTGTGAGTAAAACTGAAAACTGTTGTAAAGTATATAGGGATTTTAAAAATTCGGATATTAATGAATTTTATGCAGAACTTCAAACATTACCCTTAGATCATATTTACAATTTAGCTAATATTGATGATAAAGTACAATATTTTAACACTCTACTTATAGATTTAATAAATGTCTATTTTCCCGTTAAAACTTCTGTTTTCAACAGACCGCCAAAACCTTGGATCACTTCCAATATTAAATTGATGATGTCACTCAGAGATAAGGCTTTACAACGATATAAACGCACACATAAGGTTGCTCATTTTGAATATTACAAAACGTTACGAAATTTCACTACTTCCTCTATTTACAGAGAAAAAAAGGCATACCTTCAATATTCACTCCGTTCGAATAATTCCAAAACTTTATGGAAAAATTTAAAACAATTCGAAATTGTTAGAGCAACAAAAAATAAAAATATACCGCATGCACTCAAAGTTCCCGACAATATAAATAATTATTATGTCAACTCAATACCTAGTCTTAACATATCCGATGACGATTTATTACAGTTTTACAACAACAATCTCAAATGCGATTTTGATGAGCCTTTTGATTTTACCTCTGTAAATGAGGAAGAAGTTCAGAAAATATTAAATTCTATAAAATCTAAATCTACTGGTGCCGATGGCATTAATATAATTCTATTACATATCTGTTCCCCTTATATACTTCCATATGTTACCCACTTAATTAATTATTCTTTACAGTCGCATAATTTTCATTTATTATGGAAACAGGCCATAATCAAGCCTTTGCCCAAGGTCTGTGAGCCGACCACGTACAAAGATTTACGTCCTATAAGCTTGCTTCCAACGCTATCGAAAATATTGGAAAGAGTTATGGATAGTCAATTACGGAGTCATATTGCAAGGTACAATATTCTCCCGCCAATGCAGTCGGGCTTTAGGCCAGGTCATAGTTGTGCTACAGCTTTATTAAATATCACTGATGATATTTTTAAAGCTACTGATCGTGGTCTCTTTACTATTCTGGTACTATTAGATTTTAGTAAAGCATTTGAAATGATTAAACACAATATGCTTCTAGCTATTCTGCATTTTATAGGACTATCTTCAAATGCTATTCAGTTAATGCGAAGCTATTTAACTGATCGAACTCAAAGAGTATTCTTGGACGGGGTCGTCTCTGGGTCCTTGGAGTTGAGAGTGGGAGTTCCACAAGGATCGGTATTGGGACCACTTCTTTACATTGTCTACACCAATAACTTCCATAATTCTATCTCGAACTGCAAATTACATATGTACGCCGACGACACTCAATTATACTATTCCTTTGACATCAAGGATAGCTTAGATGCTGAGAATATAATTAACACCGACTTAATGCGCTTAGCTGATATATCAAAAAAACACTCACTTATGCTTAATCCATCAAAAACTGTTTGTATATTGTTCGGGAAAAAAGCTTATCGAGCTTCAATAGCGGAAACCGTAACTATCACAATCGATAATGAAACAATATCTTTTGTGGACAATGTAACGAATCTGGGACTAATTATTGATGCCGATCTAAGGTTTGAAATGCATGTGAATAAATGTCTGCAAAGGGCTTATTGTAATTTAAAGTTGCTTTACACTAATCGCACCTTTTTAACAATAGATTTAAAGAAAAGATTATGTGACGCTCTCGTGCTTTCCCATATGACACACTGTGATGTTGTTTACGGTCCATGTTTAACAGCAGTCGCAGCTAAACGAATTCAAAAATTGCAAAATGCGTGTATGAGGTTTATATTATGCATCAGTAGAAGAGAACATATATCGCACAGACTCCTTGAGCTTAACTGGTTGAGTATGCACAGTCGCCGTTTGCTACATTCGGGAATACTATTTTTTAAAATCCTTAATCATAAATGCCCTAAGTATTTATACAACAGGATTAGCTTTAGAACAGATGTACATCATCTCAACTTGAGGCATAGGGGATTATTAACTATACCCTTACATTCCAGTTCTCTATTTCAAAGGTCATACTCTTATCAGATTTCTAAATTCTACAATTCACTTCCCCCTATGCTTAAGTCCGATAACTTTCAAAAATTCAAACAGGGGCTCAGTGTTGCTCTATCCGATAAACAGTTGGGCTTGCATTAACTATTCCTAATTTGCGAGAGTTTTGTACTTATATATGTAGCGTCAGGTTACTTAATTATAAGTGACTTCTAATTTAATATATCTTTTGGCATTCCACAACTCTGATTTCTTTACGTCGTAGGTTAAGTGGAAGAACAGGACACCTCCTGAACTTCGCCTCGTGATTGTTTTGGCTTACTTGCTGTAAGTTGTTTTGCTGTGCTCTCTTTTTATACTTTTGTGTAAGCTGTGAAACAATAAAAAATGTATTTATTTATATAAACAGAAAATAAAATTGGCTCTAAAACAGTACCTTGGGGGAACAA
>CALNHX010012679.1:0-23313 GCA_940337035.1 Agriotes lineatus
AGACACATCCAATATCGGGAGTGAATCCAAATGCTCGCTATTGTGGGCTCGCATTAATGACAAACAGTATGATAAAAATTCTCTTCTTGCCGAGTGTGCATCCACATCTACGAAAAACCACTAGGTTATTACTGCACCTCTTAAAACACTAAGCTGAACACTTACTATCTCTCTCTGGTCTGGACCGACCACTTTCTACATTGGTGGTAAAGCCTACAATGCGTGTGCCACCAGAACTATTAGACGTACCCGACACTGTATGATTGCGACTCGATCTTACGGTTGCACTAGCACCTGATGTAACTAATAAATTATTGTAGTACTTGTGCAAAATTGCCATGAAAAAGACATTACCTCCGACATTAATTCCTGCAGTGTGGAGAGGATGCGCAGGGTGTGTGGGATCAGCCGAGTGGGTCAAAGACGCACCAAATCGTAATTGCGCTTCAGTAGCATCCATCACAGTAAGCAACCAATCCCATGTAGGTTTTAAGCGAAATTCGAGGTAAATCTACAGCAAAAGATAAATTTAGTTGCATTGATCTGACTAAGCTCGAGGATCCTTTTACCTGAACATTACAAATATCATCTTGCGTTATGTCCAAGTGAGCAAATGATGTTGGCATTATGTGTAGGTCTTGCATGAGCGACAATAAATCAGAAATTTGTCTAATCACAATACCTACAAACAGAAGTAAATGTAATTAAACGTTCCTCTGTGTTACGCTAAGTTGCGAGATGAATTGAAGCAACTACATACTTTTGCTATATAATTTTGAGTTTTCTAAAATTATAAAATTATGGCTTCTAAATAACATTAATGGAAATCATTTCTATTTCATTAGAAAAATGATATCTATGAACTTCAAACACATAAACATTTCTTCACTAAAAATTGTCTTGCAGAAAAATTTAAAAAACATTAAAATCACAATTAGCTAAATCGGTAGAAGGAATATGAAACAGTTATATGTATGTGCAACATACAGATTATCCGATTTTGAACATAGGAAATTAATGAGAATGACAAGAAAGACATAAACAAAATGAGTAGCACGACGACGATAGAATGGGTAAATTTTTAAGTTAAAATTAGGTCAATGAAACAAACACTTATGCCAAATATTTTATTCTGCCAGACCTGCCACCATACGATTTCTTTCTATGGCCGTATCTAAAGAACATTATTTTCCAGCAACAAATACATGACCTAAATGAACTGCGGCACAGAGTATAAGAGAAAATTAATGAAATTCATAACAATCCAAATATGTTAATAAATGCCAAATGCCGAGCGTGCCTGGTTAAAGGCAGTGAACATTTTGATTATCCATTTTTTATTGCAATAAATTACAGTTAAGTTATTACCATTTGATAAAAATGTAGTATTTTACAGTTGGTTTTAAACGTTTGCATTTGATTGCTTTATAAAAGTAGGGTTAGGTACGTTTTGTGATATGTTCACAATGAACTCTTCAGCGCCACCCAGGACGTAAAGACATTTTGAACACCCATTATTTTGAAATAACTTAAAGTAAAAAAATATTCTTCAATATAGATTTCTATGAACCAATATTATTTATTATTTTTTATACCTTATATTATTCAAGTTTCAAATGATTAATTGTCACATAGCACTGCTGTGTGCAGTTCAACGCGACCTTTAATCGTGACACAACTTACCAAAAGCTCTAGCTAAGCAACTAGCAGTTGTGGCCATAGTTACTGGTTCAGTACTAGCAGCGACTGCCGTGTTTCCGGTAGTGGATCTACGAAGAGTGCTGGGATCGATAAACACGAGGTTGGAGCCACCTGCTAATCGAACGCCGGTCGACCTGTTGGCCTCCCGCGATCTGATAGCCCACTGCATGTTTTGCGGGGCCAAGTTGCTGCGCTGACCATGTCCCGCTGCATTGCTGTAACGGCTTCTTTCATAACACAATCAAAATTTATGAGAAAAAAGTACAACACATAAGAAGCAACCCAAACGACATCCGCAAAGAGATACTCAGAAGAGGGAAGCGGTGAGTACCAATGAGGAGAGCATTCGGTGTTGCTTATAAAAATATGATATACCAATTATAAATTTTAAATGTGTAACTTCAAATTAACTATTCATATTGTGATATTAGAGTTATAATTTTCGACAGCGATGATGTGTATATATGTTAAGATTTCTGATATTTAAATTGTGCAGTAAAAATATTTTTATCTTTATAATAGTTGGAAGATATGTACATATATTCGCCTGCGTACACATTTAAACTAGAAACGTATTCCATTTTTAAATATAAGCAGAGTTGAAATGACAATTTCTTTCAAGTTAAATAATGTTCCAACCATTTGAACTAAAAGCAAATTTTAAATAGACTCGGATTGTTATTTTTACACAGAATGCAATCATTATTTATTTTTATTTATTTATTTATTAATAAACGCACGTGCTGTCCTTATGCACTTGAATACATATGTATTGACATACGAGTAAGATATAATATTATAACTTGCAAACAATAACAAATTATAAAGAATGCAAGATGTAATTATGTTTGAAAATTAATTTTTTAATAGTTATTTGTACAACGAATTATTAAAGCAATACTTTTTTTCATGAGTTTGACGGTTGATCAAACGAGTAACTGAGAATTATAATTTTTTGTTCTTACAAAGACATTTACACAAAATATTTTGGAAGTACATTTTTTTTCTAACGGGTGTTCATAAACAGTCGTCATCCCAGTTGCCTTAAAAAACAAAATGTTATGTCTTTGATTAATTCGTACAACACAATGAAACGTCATTGAGTACTGTCATAGCGCGTTTAGGTTTGTTCAGTTTTGAAATCATGTTTACGCCACAACAGAAAGCATTTATGCTGGAAAGTTATTTTCGCAATGGAGTACTGGAAAATGGTGAATGGCAATACTGGATCGAAGCTTCTAAAAATGAATTCAGATTGAGGTTTCCAAATGTAGTGTTTAACCACAATCAGTTTAGGAAGCAGTTGAGCAGATCACTTTCAAATTTTCGGGAAACTGCTTCAACTGATAAACAACCGGGAGGTGGAAGACCTCGAGTTCGCACGGGACATGTTGTCAATATGGTCAGAAACGCGATCGAAGAGCGACCTACATCTTCAGTTCGAAGGCTTTCCCAAGAACTAGGCATTCGTAAAACAAGTTTGTACAATGTTTTAAAAAAGGATATTCACTCGCATCCATACAAATTACAAATGTACCAGGAGCTGTTAGGTCCAGATTTTGAGAAAAGAGTTCAGTACTGTCAGTGGTTTAACGAAAATTTGAACAACAATGATGTACTCGATAAAACATTTTTTTCGGACGAGGCCTGGGTGCACTTGAATGGTTACCTTAATGCACAAAATATGCGTATGTGGGGAACCGAAAACCCTCATTACTTTAGAGAAGCAACGATGCATCCTGTTAAAATAGGGTTGTGGTTAGCAGTAAGTCGTAGAAGAATAATAGGCCCAATATTTTTTGAAGAGAATATAAATGCTGAAAACTATCGGAACATCATCTTAGAACCGTTTATAAATGAACTTCACGACGACGAGTTGCAAACCGGATATTTTCAACAGGATTATGCGCGTCCGCACGTTGCTCGTGTTACTTTAAATTATTTACGAGAATTTTTCGATGACCGTTTAATAAGTAAAGACCTTTATCCGCCACGTTCTTGCGACCTTACGCCTTTAGATTATTTTGTGTTTCCGTACATTAAAAATAATGTGTTTAGAAATCCAGTACACACATTGGAAGACTTGAAAAACAGCATTCAACATCAGTGCGACCAAATAACACCAGATATGCTTATAAATGCATTTGAAAGCATGAAGCGAAGAGTTAATTTGTGTATTCAAGAAAATGGTCACCATTTCCAACAGTTATTGTAATCTCAGTTCAGTTCGGTTTACTTTTGACACATTGTTTGACAGTTAATAAAACTTGCTGTTGTAAATAATATTGTTTGCATTTTTTCTGAATTTTAATAGACATACGTTTCCGAATTCAAAACCTACTGGGATGACGACTGTTTATGAACACCCGTTATAATAATTTTCAAGGTCGACTTTCTAGGGGATAAGTTGCATTCCTGCAGGGTCCCTAGTTTTAATAATGTTGGTACATAGATTTTTAGTTCTCTTTTTCCACCAAAAAAAAATTTGTCATTTTGACAGATATGTCATAATAGTGGGTAAAACGTACAGCATAGTAAAATATTGCAAATTTATTAATTATTAAACTTACAATATTTGAAAGTAATGAACATTTGATTCTATGTAAAAAAATTAAATTTGTCACGAGTTCAAATTATGTAACTTTGACATACAAAATTGACACAACCATAATTTTGAAAAAGTTCTACCAACACGTGGTATAAAATTTCCTAGCGTTTTACTCACATATCTACCAACATTGTAACACTTTGACAGTTATTATAGAAAAAAAACGTACTTTATATACTTCTATTCACAATATTTTTCTTTCAATCGATATCAGTTAAATTTTGTAAGTGTAAGTGGTAACCTGCAATATGCATAGACGTGGTTTCTAATATAAATTACTTGTTAGGTTTGACAACTCCCGTTTGATATAAATATGTGAAATTCGATAATACATCAACACATATTCAGCATTTAATACAGTCTCAAATTTTTCTTCTAATACTCGTTTTTGTCGAATAAACATTAACCATATTAGATTTTTTCGACATTTCATTATGTACTGGATATCTTAAAATAAATTGCTTTGAATTTCCCATAATGCAATCCAAAACTTTACTTAACTTTTGCAAGACTGTAAGTCTATGTCAAATTCGAGGTTAGGAAGTTAGGTTTTGCGTCAGTCTGTGTCAAAACTAACAGAAAACATAACCTGATAACCTCAAATTTGACATAGACTTACACTCTTGCGAATGTTAAGTAAAGTTTTGGATTGCATTATGGGAAATTCAAAGCATACTAGATGTAATTCATTTTAAGACACCCTACTTTGTTCTGATGACAATAATCATGGAGTAAGAGGGAAGGAAACCGATCGCCATGCTACAGAATCTGCGATGATATTTACGGCTCTTTAATAGTACAATATCTACTGGCAGCGCTGGTGTTCCCGCCAGGTCCTCGATTTGTCACGTGATCGTGGCATACGACCGCTGCGGCAAATCAAAACGTAAACAATCCCTCACCCTGCCACCAACTAACCCGGCGTGGAACATTTGCACCGCGAGTGGCTGACTACGGTACTACTAAAAAGCCGCAAATATCAACGTAGGTTTTAATGAGCTGCCTGCATGGGGCGGTCTCCTTACCTCTTACTACATGACTATAATTTACTGTAAAATGGAGTGGCTGAAGACAACTGCTTCATGCAGAACAAATTGTTGCTTTTATAATTCAAATTTTCCATGGCAAGTACCATGTATTTACAGACTTAGTATTATCGTTGATGCTTATGACTCTTTGTCCTACAGCTATAAAACTTCCACGCCATGCATAATTTGTTGTTCATCAGTAAATAAGTGGTGTTTTAATTAATTGTATTGTTTATTGAAAAAATTTGAAGACGAGATATGATTATACAGGGTCCGGCAACAAAGCGGGGGTGGAAGATATATGTAAAACTATGAGATTTGCATGAATATTGTGTATATAAAAGTTGTAGGTACGAAGGTGGTGCACATTTCTAGAATATTTTTGAATATACAGGGTGACTCAAAAAAGCGTGGCGAATCAAACTTACTTTTTTAAAAATGGAATGCCCTATATTTGGGCAGCTTAAAAGTTTAGTATTCAAATATTCATTATTTTGATATAACGTTGTATGGGCCTAACGTCAACTGTTTTAGAGATATTAACGATTTTATGCACAAAAATGCTAAACTTCAGGGGGCTGCTGTAAGCAACAGAAAACAATTGAATGAAGCAAAACGTTACCAAAAAATTATGATTTTCATGAACTACCTTTCAAAATGGAACGCCCTGTATATTTTAAATCTGAAAACCGATTCAATTTAGGGATAGGAAATGAAATGTCAGAAAAAAGCTCATTTAAAAGTACTTTTCAAAAATACAAGGATATACAGGGTGTTCCATTTAAATAAATCGAAATAATTATATTTGCTGATTATGAGTTCCCTGTACAGCTTTAATACTCAGAGCCGGAAAGGAGAACAATTTGAACATTTAATGTAATTATGTATAGGATTTTAGTATATTGGCTTTTGTTTTTTCTTATTCTGGATTTATCTAACCTTGGAATTAATTTACAGTGAAATCTCCCTTACCGGACACCTCTAATAAGCGGACACCTCTCTTACACGGACATTTTGTTGGGAACCAACTTGCTTGCATTAACTTTACTAATAAAATTTTCTCTATTAAACGGACACTCTCTTAAACGGACACGGACACCATTTCTCGACAATTTTTCGACTGTGAATCTCTCTTGTACGGACACTTCAAAATGCAGGCCCAGCTAATGTCGTGAGGCGTCAAAACAATCCATAAATCCAACATTTAATGATCATGTTGTTAAACTATAGAATTCCTTTGCAATACGGGCGATGTTATGACAGCAGGAAATTCGACACTTTAGTTAGCCTATGGGCCATATTATTACAAAACAATCCATGTCGCTTGATTTTAGAGGCCAGCAATAATTCATAACTACTTTGCCTTTTGCATGGGCATCCCATTATGATAAAAATAAAAATAGAAGGAATTTTTCCTGCTTGCTTTTATGGAAGGAAAAAATAAGAAAACTAGGCTCAGAGCCACGGCGTCTACGTGTATCAAGTTACACCACTGTAATCAATTTGAACCAGAGGACGATTTACCCTTATCAGTAGTGGCTGAGCTGTATATAAATATCCCAGAAATCAAAAACGTCGACCCTGACGAATTTATAAAAATTGACAAAGAAATAATCGTGGAAGATGATGTAACTGAAATTTCAGGTGAATCAGCTGCCGTTGATGTGCAGTTGGCAGAATTAGAAAACGATGGCGACTTAGAAATTTGTGAGAATGTAATCAAGACCTACACGGAAGCATTAACAGTGAAAAATTTTAAATGCTTTGCTAAAGAAAGTAATGACTTTAAAGTATTCAAACTGTCAAAATATTTAGAAACAGGTACAGTCGCGGAAACATAAACCGGGACAGGTTCTATAGCGCCATTTTTCACTATTTGAATACTCTAATTTTGGCTTCCTAATTGTTTATGAAATCCTATCTATCATGTGCCAGTGAACCAAATGAACTGGTTAATGCAATATAAGCAGCTTGGGATAACATCAACAATGAGTTCATTTAGACAATTTAACTATGGCAAATTTTAGTGTCCCGCTTTATGTTTCCACAGCTGTACATGTGGAAAGTATGATAAGCAATCTTTGTTTCAATTATTTTATTATTCTTATCTGTATTGTTAGCGCGTATACCTTTGCATAGTACTACAACTTTTTTAAACATAAAAATAGATTTTTCCCTTAAGCGGACGCCTCTAATAACCGGACAAAAACTTTGGCACCGTGCGTGTCCGCTTATGGGAGATTTCACTGTATTCCTGTATTTCTAGTTTCTTCGTGTATATTATTTCCTGTATCAACACTGATTGAATTTATATTTTTTAAACCTGGTTTTGTGTTTTTATTTTTGGAGAGCTCAAGTGTTTAAATTATTATTTTAATGGTGTTTGTTTGTTAACCCTTGAAATAACGCATCGTAAAGGGCTTAAATTGTTTTTAAAAACAGTTGAATTTAGAGATATGAAGTAACATATCAAAAAAAGCTCATTAAAAGGGCTTTTCAAAAATACAAAAATATACATGTTTCATTTGAAAAAAATCAAAATTATTAAATTTGCAAATATCGAGCACCCTGTATAGCATTTAGTGATGTGAGCTTGAAAAGTTTCATGAAAAGTTTCAGTGAAAAGTTTCAAATTTTCTGAAACTTTTCAAATTTATAAGTTTCACATGTTTCAAAAATTTCCAAAAGTTTCATAAGTTTCATAAGTTTCAAAAGTTTCTTATAAGTTTCAAGTCAGTATTACAGATTGCTAGTGAAGTCAAAACAAAGCAACCTAAAATACATGAAATTGATGATGAAGAAGAAGAAGAACTTAGATTTACAGACTCGGAAGAGTCGGATGCTTCTCTATCTCAAGATGAGGAATTAATGAAAGACTATACATTAAATATGGCAGAAGTTAGTAGTGACGAGGTAACAACTGATGACTATGGTTACACTGAATTAGAAAATAATGAATAAAAATAGGTTTAAATAGTAAATACTAATTTTACTTATATATGTTATTTTTAAAAACTGTGTCCTGTAATTTCATAATTTCTAACCCCTTTTAAGTAAAATTAATGTTCTGTTTAAATATTATATATTGGTATTACTGTATTAGATACTTTAAAATGCTGAAAGCTACTTAAATGTACAGGAATTCTAAAAGTTTCACAAATTTCATAAGTTTCAAGGTTTTCATGAAACTTTTCATGAAACTTTTCAAAATTATAAGTTTCATGAAACTTAACATCACTAATAGCATTAATACCCAGGTCCACTATTTTACACTTGAAAGGTAGTTCACGAAAATCATAATTTTTTGGTAACGTTTTGCTTCATTCAATTGTTTTCTGTTGCTTACAGCAGCCGCCCTCCAAAACAGTTGACGTTAAGCCCATACAACTTTACATCAAAATGATGAGAATTTCAATGCAAAACTTTTAAACTACCCAAATATAGCGCCATTCCATTTAAAAAAAGTAAGTTTGATTTGCCACGCTTTATTGAGTCACCCTGTATAATCAAAAATATTTTAGTAATGTGCACTACCTTCGTCCCTACAACTTCTATATACACAATATTCATGTAACTCTCATAGTTTTAGATATATCTTCCAGCCCCGCATCGTTGCCGGACTCTGTATGTGTATACAGTGTGTCCAAGATAAGGAGGGCCAGTATGGGGATCTCGGTAATGGTAAGAGATACAAATTTGGTTGAATGGAAAGAAAGTTGCGCAATTAAAGGACTAAAAAAATTACGTTTAGAAATTCTTGATATGATTTTTCGTTTTTGAATTATCTCAAAAAAACCGAATTTTTGGATTTTCTTTTTTATTTTTTTCTGGCGTTAATATTAAAGTTAGAGCGAAACTGATTAAACTTATTTATAGCAACTTTTAGTGGACTTAATGATTGCGTTATCAATTTTTTTATCCGACGTTTCGTCTTCGAGAAACCATCATCAACTTCATTTTTTTAAATACGGTCCTGGTTTTTTTATGCCAAATTTGCAAAGCCCTTGGTACTCTGAATTCAACAATGTGCCACATATTATGGTTTAATTACGTTTCGAGCTTTTTTCTGATCATCATCAGAAAATTTTTTAGATACGGACCTGCATTTCTCATAATTTTGTAAAAATAAGTTCATACAGTAAGTTAAGCCTTTTTACATGCCGTTAAAATATTAAAATGCACATCATAATGTCATAATTCTGATACATTAATTTAATAAGCAACCAATAACTATTAACAATAAACAACAAATAAATGAACAAAAGATAGGCAGAAAAAATAAGAAAACGAGCCTTGAAACAATGTAATAGGTATTTAACGTTTTGAAATAGAAGAAGAACTTAGAAGATTGGTTCTTGAAGCCTTTCAAAGTATAACGCCAGTATTGCTGAATAATGTTTTAGATTCTACAGTTAGATGTTATTTATGCATGGAGAATGATGGCAACCTTTTTGAATACCTTCTGTAAATTTAATACCTATTAAATGGTTTCGATGTTCGTTTTGTTATTCTTTCTGTCTATCTTTTGTTAATTGTTAATAGTTATTGGTTGGTTATTAAATTAATGTATCAGAATTATGACATTATGATGTGCATTTTAATATTTTAACGGCATGTAAAAAGGCCTAACTTACTGTATGAACTTATTTTTACAAAATTAGAGAAATGCAGGTCCGTATCTAAAAAATTTTCTGATAATGATCAGAAAAAAGCTCGAAACGTAATTAAACCATAATATGTGGCACAGTGTTGAATTCAGAGTAACAAGGGCTTCGAAAATTTGGCATCAAAAAACCAGGACCGTATTTAAAAAAATGAAGTTGATGATGGTTTCCCGAAGACGAAACGTCGGATAAAAAAATTGATAACGCAATCATTAAGTCCACTAAAAGTTGCTATAAATAAGTTTAATCAGTTTCGCTCTAACTTTAATATTAACGCCAGAAAAAAATAAAAAAGAAAATCCAAAAATTCGGTTTTTTTGAGATAATTCAAAAACGAAAAATCATATCAAGAATTTCTAAACGTCATTTTTTTAGTCCTTTAATTGCGCAACTTTCTTTCCATTTAACCGAATTTGTATCTCTTACCATTACCGAGATCCCCATACTGGCCCTCCTTATCTTGGACACACTGTATACATATTTGTGCGCTGAAATATTAGGTTATAAAATTTAAATTTTTAAAACTTTCCATATTTTCAAATTTTAAGCTAATTTCAGGGTGATTCGAGGCATGCTCATGTTTTACACCTTGGTGCGAGGCCGTATTGCAACTATGATGAAAAATACCTAAAAGCCACAAATGTTGAATAAAATAACTGAATGAGTTGTAGCACATTAATAATAAGAAGATACAATAACCAGGTCCAATAGCAGTTACTGATCAGGATGAAGACAATAATGTTTATGAAAACCGTAAACTTTTAGAAGTACAGTCGAACTTCCATACATCGAATGTCTATTCAGTGAATTTATTTTAATGGTTAACATAGCAGTTTGGTTTCTATGCCAGCATTTAATCATACAGGCCACTTCCATAGTTACAAATGAGATCAATAGATTAACAGCCAGTCTTATAAACACCATTAATCTGACGTTAACTTTAATTCGCTGTTAAAATAAACAAAAAGCATCAAAATTTGTTTACTAATGAATGAAAAGTCATAACACTAACGTTTTGATGCGCTTTTGTTTGTTTTAACAGCGAATTAAAGTTAACGTTAGATTAGTGGCTTTTATAAGACCGGCCGTTAGAGCGTTTATTTTACGAGTTAACATACGAATTAGGTACTTGCCAATAAGAAACTTTAATTTTGTTACCGGAATGTAGGTATGGAACTAAAAAGTAGATACCTAGGTACAACTCACAAGTTTTCTTCAGTTGTATACATTAGGATAACTTTTAGTTGTTTTTTTGACAAGTAATCATTCGTATATTAAATTGCAAAATAAACGCTCTAATCTATTGGTCTTATTTGTAACTATTGAAGTAACCTGCATTTTTACAGGGAAAAAACCCACTTTAGCTTACGCCATACCAAGAATTTGACAAGCCAGGTAGCTTTTGCTCTACCAGGAATTTTACATCATTAGAAGATTACCAACCCATTTGCACCCGGATAAAGCAATTTTACGAATTCCTGTAGGCTTAGATTTGTTTAAACTTGTACGTGTCATTTTATAAATTTAGTTTTACTGTAAATTGCACTGATAGCAAAACGTTGCAGAAATGCTTTAAGTGTGTGTGAAAAGTTGAAGCTGTTACATGAAATTAACAAAAGCGGGATGGACATAGCAGCGCGGTTTGGTATAGCACCGACCACCTTATCAACAATTTAAAAAAAAACGTGACACCATCGCTAACCAAAGTGAAAATCTAAATTCGAACAGAAAATGTTTTAAATCCTGCGTTTACAAAGACATCCACGAAGCAGTTCTGAAGTGGATTAAATTAGCACGTGATAAAAATGTGCCCGTTTCTGGTTCTGTTATAAAAGACAAGGCCCTGGAATATGCAACAAAGCTGAATCCATCTAGCAATTTCCAAGCAAGTACGAGATGGTTGGATAAATTTAAAAGAAGACATGGCATTGTGCAAAAGGTCCTTTCTGGTGAAAGTGCAGGTGTAAGTGAAGCGGACTGAAAATTTGTGTTACCAAACATTCTAAAGCAATATGGCAGCTGAGATATCTATAATGCTTATGACGGGATTGTTTTCTAAATGTCTATCTAATAAAACCCTACCTTTCAAAAACGACAAGTGTTTTGGTGGTAAACATAGCAAAGATCGAGTTACAATATTGGTGGCTTCTAATATGACCGGTACAAAAAAACTCTTTTGGTTATAAGCAAAAGTAAAAATCCATGTTGTTTTAAATTAAAAGTTTAAAATCATTAGAAGTCGATTACGACTTTAATAAAAAAGCTTAGATGACAAGTTTAATTTTTGAAAAATGGTTGTTAAAAATAGACAAAGATATGGCCATAGCTAATAAATTTAGAAATGTTAAACTTGTGTTTTTTCCACCGAAGATGACGTCACAATTACAACCGATGGATCAAGGTGTAATAAAAACTATGAAAGTGCATTATCGTAGGAGAATTCTACTTAAGACAATCAAAGCAGTTGAACAGAATCAACAATTGACAGGATTAATATCGCTAAGGATTGCACAGCCAAAATAGCGAAAGTGTGGACCGATGATGTGACATCGTCAACAATTGCAAATTGTTTCACAACAACGCACCCATAGGAAGCAGAAAACAATATCATTCTAACGCAATTAAAAGAAATGTGGGAAAAGTTGAAAACTACTAACAATATTTCTGATTCTGCAAATTGATGATGTTTAGCATCAGAGATCCTTACCGACCAAGATATTATTGACAGCATTATAAACAAAAATTGTGAAGCCACTAAAGAAAAAGAACTCCAAGAAAACGAAGATACAGAAGACAGCAGTGCGGTTTCCATTCCTGCAGAAGATGACGTGCTCGTTGCGTTTTCCATGATTCGACAAGCATTCCAGTATCAAGACAATGTGCCCGAAGGAGTGTTTTCTTGTTTAAATACGTGTGAACATTTTTCGAACGGAGAACTTTGTTTAAATGTACCTTGCAACACAAAATTACTCAGTATTTTAAGTAGTAGTAGCATAACATTGTTTTGTGTATAAATATAATGTATAAATGTAACCAATATTTTCTAATTTATCCATCACGCTAATCGTGGAGGTATCTTGATACGAAGCAATAAAACTCAATAGTCTGAGAATCAATCTTACTGCTAACATCTTCAACGTTAGCATCTATTTAACTTGCTCTAATTTTAATTTTTGTGATGTATTAACCAGTATAACGATTTTTATAACGTAGTTTGCTGGTTAATTAATTTTTCTTCTCTAATGTGGTGTTTTTTAAATTTTATTGCTACCTCGTCTTCAACGTTTTAACCTAACCTCATTTTAACCTACAAATTTAACACGTGCTTCTACTAGAGGTCTTGCCATATCTCAGCGACCACAAATGTGCAGTGGAACAAGGGAGAAAACTGTAGAGCGAGACGCCCAAATGGTGTTTTCAGTACAACCTAAAAACATCAGGCTAGCTTGCAGGCGCGAAATTTAAAATAGGTTGTGTCAATATTTCGGGTTTATTTGATAAAACTGTTTTTATAATAAACGGAAATATAAGTAGATAAAGAACGCAAAAACTAACTTATAAACACGAAAATAGCAAACGATATTTTCATGTTGGTCTGTAGCCTTGCTTATGACGTATTTACAGAATTTCGATCACTGCGCAGGGTCGCTGAGATATGGCAACCACTTGACCAATGAGCATTATGGCCCGAAGATGTACGTGGAGAAGACTATTGAGTTTTATTGCTTCGTACTTTACATAACATTGTTAACTAAAACAAATTTATGACTCTATATATCCAAGTTTCTATATAAAGTTTTTTTGCGCTCGCTTGGGACTTCGAATGTAGAAGTTTGACAGTAGTTCATTTCAATAGCTATGTCTTCATATTAGACAATAATTAGTGAACGTGTAAAACCAATATAGGGCTGCATATCACAATCACTGTTCCCTAGTTTATTAAAATGTATTCTATTAATATAAAAGGCCAGTAGTATGTAAAACATCAAAGCACACTTTTGTGCAACAGGTTTTATATTTATAACACATAATAAAAATGAGAGGATACTTACAACTACAACAAATAATGAAAATTTGTAAATTGCGTATATGTATTTCTTGACAAGTTTATTAACAATCAAGTGAACTCTGTACAAATACAAATACCAAGAGCTTCTTTTAGAAAAAAGTCTGCTAACGAATTGAATGTTGAACCCACTAAAAAAAATGAAAGTGCTGCAGTGACTCATAATCGCTCATGATAACTCAAGATTATTAAAAATAAAACTAAAGTAAAAAAAATTATGGACAAGATATAGGCATGCGAAGTGCCAGGTAACTTTAAAAAAATTAATTAAAAACACCAAAAACATCAACAAGGCAAAGGTTTCGATGTAATAAATAATACATTGATTTCAAGACTAGTTGTAAATGTTGTTTATCTGTAGAAATCGACAGTTGTATTCTGTTTGAAATAAATCATATCTGAAAATGGTTTTTCTATTTTTTTAAAATATTTTATCCCACGTTAAATTTATCTTAACAAACAATGTATTTAAACTGCATAAACCTGTATGTCCCAAGTCCCCAGCAAGAGATGTCACAAGACAAGTTTTTTTTACAATCATGCTGGATTATTTTTTTTTACATCTAAAATTTATAAATTGTGTTCCAAAATCATGTAAGAATATCGTAAAAACTTAAAAATTGAATTTGAGAAGCTTCAACAAAATTATTTGTAGCAAACCTTCAAAACCGTTCGACATCAACCCGTTTAACGGTATACCATCTGTATCAGTCTGAGATATAACCCAGAAACTACATTTTAATGGCAGACCTCGCCGTTCGCGGGGGTTACGTTCCAGAAGAATGCTGCAAAGCGCAAAACCGCGATGCTCAAGTAAACACATAAATGATAAAAACGGGGTTAGATTCCATAAACTAGATTTATTTATACTATGCAACCTCAAAAAATTCAAAAATACATAAATATGCGTAAACAAACTAAAATTCCATACGTAACATAAGTTTGACACTTGAATCTAGAGCTCGAATGTCCATTTGTTTATTCAAGTTATAATTTTACAATTTATTTCAGATCCAATTTGATAATAAGAGATGCAAAGGAATAAGCTCGATAAGTGTGTTTACAAGTTCACGATAAATAATGTTATTTAGGTGTTCATGACATAAATCGCATACGTCTGCTTTATTTACTTAGTGTGTGAAAGTTGAAACAGTTAACATTGGCAATTTAATCCGCGAATACGCGAACGGTCTGCCTGTATAGCAAAATAACTCCTCGTCTTGAATTTGAAAAAAATTTGAATTTATCGAAAACAAAAAAATAATTGCATTAATTCTCGATATAACCAACAAATTATCACCACTACTTTACAGGAAAATTGTGAAAACAAGTCATTGAATGAATTAAGATAAGTAAACAAATACTAAAACATATTTCTTTTACCTGCGTCTTTCGAGCTGTTCGTCAGTCAAGGTGTAATCTTCGGTATCCTGCTCGTCTGTTTCCCCTGCCTCACTTTCCTCCTCTTCCTGCTGGCTGGATTCGCCGCTTTCGTCTTCCGGAAACAGCAGCATGCCTGATAAATTAACTGTGCTATCACGATACACTCACACTCGCACAGGTGCACCTCATACACACTTGACAAAAGCAAGAAAGTTAAGCTAACCTGTGTCTGAGCCAGCAGTTGCTCCAGTTTGCACGGATCGCTGTGCGGAAGCGGCATCTTGATTACTGTGATTATCGTCACTGTCAGATTCGGTTTCTGCCAACAAATCAAGCTCAGGATCGCTGTCCTCTCCTTGGACTGTGCCAGCCTCTTGCTGATCTGCCGGAGCTTCTGATGGTTCACCCTCGTTCAGAGAAGATTGTCGAACGGTAATAGGAATTTCACGATCAGTGGGCGCATCTTCATGCTCGGATGCGTTATCATCATCATTATCTATTGCCATGCCTAGAAATAATTACAAAATTACCGTAAAATTTCATAAAGAGCAAAAACGACTTACTTTCGCCATCATTGGTATCATCAAGATCTCTAACAGCAGCGGCCCGGCGTACAGCTTCGGCCAAGAAGGGAAGAGGTTCTGATACAGACGCACTAACAATAGGCCGCATTCCAATAGGTGCCAGAGGATCAACCAAGAAAAGTTCTTCGGAACCCTTAATATACAGTTCATAAAAATATTGTATATTTGGTACAGTTTAAACTACTCACGTTTATGATTTCATTTACAGAAGTTGCTAGTGAAAAAGGAGCTGTTGGTCTTGCAACACCCAATCTGACTGGTGCAATTAGGGAATCAGCTGTTTCGCAAAGTTCTTCAATTGATACCTTAACCATGGAACGGAAAACTCTTCTGCATTTACTGATTGGTAGATTGTAACCGTTAACACTGCTACAAAACACAACAAAATAAGTTTTAAGATGAAAAATTATATGATCGGTTTCTAAAATGACAGCTACAACATTAACTTCGTAACAATAGTACTTTATGTAACTAGTCCTCAAAGCAAGGCTTTAGGGGACGAGTCGTAATGTTTCCGGACGAGGCGGAGCGAAGCGCAGCCGAGTCCGTAATATGAAGATGAGTCCTGTAAAGCCATTTGAGGACGTGTTGCATACAACTTTTTTTTGTATTAGCTCTCCAAACATTATAATATGAAGTTTCAATTGCCATTAACGCGGCATTATATTAGGAGGCCGCGCGAAAATGTATTTTACGCTCCCCAAACTGGTTACTTTGGAAACTGTCTAGGATCCTCAAAATGGCCATTTAGAGGCCTTGTACTTAAAGTCGTCATGGCAACTAATGTTTGAGTCCGCTAAAATGTTGCCATGACGACTTTAAGTACAAGGCCTCTAAATGGCCATTTTGGGGATTCTAGACAGTTTCCAAAGTAACCAGTTTGGGGAGCGAATACAAAAAAATTATTTATTTTCCACAGATCCATTATTTGTTATTTTTCCACGGCCGGGAGTAGAAGTCGGTTTCTATAGCATCAAAATTGTGACAGAAGTAAAACACTTACTCCCAAGAAACTAAATAAGATAAAAATTTCCCTAGGTAGTTTTCATTATGACTGACAGAACAATTATGTCAAATTCGAGGTTAGCAGGTTAGGTTTTGTGTCAAAACTGACGCAAAACCTAACCTGATAACCTCGAAATTGACATAATTGTGAGCTCTTGTCATAATGACTTACAGTGCCACCAACTTTAAAATTTACCATAGGCTACCAATTTTAAATAAATTGTAAATAAAACGTCAATAAATGACGTTGAAAAAAGAAACCGGTTTTCGTTTTAAATCTTCCTGCAACGTGAAAAAAATAGTATATGCAACTCGGAGAGAATGCTACTTTGCTTCAGTGCAATTTCTGCAATTTCAGAAATTGTACCTCAACAAAATAACGCATTTCTCTCCCTCATTGCATAATCTCCTATTATATAGGTGATACGAGGTATATAAAGCAGTCCATAACGCCTTAAAGAGATCATAATGAACGGGCGTTATCATTATGCTCTGCAAGCATTTCAAGTTATTTGCGTATTCAAAGTGAAAAATAAAACGTATGCACCACGGGCATTACCCTTGGGCCAGAGGCCTTCAAGCTTGTAAAGCTGTCCTCTCGAGAGGGCATAAACATCTTCATATTGCCGTTTGTACATAAATATTATTTCAAGCTGCCGAGAAAAATATACATGGTAAATTACGGCAAAGCTGCACTTTCTCATGCGATCTGTAATATGAAGTACAGTATGATCAAAAACTTTTACCCTCTAGAGGGTTGTGGATTTACTTTAAATTTAATTTATAGCCAAGTAAGGGTCTTGATACTAATCGCTAACACACAACAAGACCTACAGAACAACATTGAAATATGGAAAAATACACTGGATGAATTCGAAATGACAATCAACAGAAACAATGGTTATAACTAAGGACGATGAAGACTTGGAACTTCACTTGAGAAACTGCCCCTTAAAACAAACGGATGAAATTAAATACCTAGGGGCTATAATCGACAGCAAAGAGAGCATGGAAAAGGAAATAAATAATAGAATTAAAACCGCTATGAACTTGTTCAACTCGCTAAATAAAGTCTTCATAAGTAAAAGTGAACTGTCAGTTCAAACGAAGGCAGTCTTCGTGCCAACTATGACATACGGATGTGAAAGCTGGGTGTTGTCCATCAACTTAATATCAAAACTTCAAGCTTGCGAAATGAGATGGCTGAGGCAAGTGGTTGGCGTGTCAAGGAGGGATCATGTGCGAACGTAGACATACGAAACTCTCTGCAAGCAGAATCAATACAGGAACACATCGAAAAACGACAACTCGGCTGGCTGGGACACCTATGGAGGATGGAGGAAAACCGCACCGTTAAAACTATCTGGGAGATGGAGTACAGACTCGAAAAAACCAAGAAGAAGACCAAGAAATGTCTGGAACGGAGAGATTGGAAAAATCCTGGCGACGAAAGCAAGTAATTGGAACGAGGCAAAAAATGTAGCTAAGGAACGCAAGGAATGAAAGTAGTAATAGTAATAACTGAACCTCTACACCTGTCGGTAGATGAGGAGCTGATAATGTATGATGTGTAAATAATTTCCCGCATTTTCTCTTGGCCGCTTTAGTCATAATTTTTTTACCCCAAGTCTTTACGAGATAGGGCCCGAGTGCCCTTCTTAATTGGCCACCCGGTACAATAACCCCCAAATACTTAACACCGTCCATTAGTTCTATCTTTACGTTCCTATTTGATGACACTATGCACATCCCTTTCTTTAGTTTTAAGCACATTTATCTTAGTTTAGGGGCTCTAAAACCATTTTGACCGTTTTGTCATATCACTACTGCCTACTAAATATAACATTGTATCATCCAAAAATGTAGAAATGTTTTGAGTATCATAACAACCGCAGATGTTTTAAATCCAAACTCGTAGAGTGAAGATTTTAAGACATCTATACTAAATTTCAAACAAGCATGCAGTACTTTGAACGAAGTAGTAAATCACAACTGTGGCCGTGATTTGTCGCAATAAAGTAACCAGTACAAACCATTTGAAAATTAAATATTTTTCAGAATTGTCAATTTGACATTCGGTATAGATCCTAAAACTGTAAACAGAAAATCGATAAATAAAGCCGGCAGTACCACTGATCCACCACTACCCACAACCGGCATCAACTAAGAAAATGTGCTGCAGTCCCACTGTAGCCAGCAGTGATCACCAACCACTATACAATTAAATTTCGCGCGTATTTGACACTTGCCGTGCGCAGATTTACCAACACTTTTAAAGAGTGATTTTTTTTAAACTGAATTGCAGCAGGCACTGGATTAGCCTGAATCAGTTGGCAATACTGAAGTGCATTATCGGTCTATATCAAATTCGAGGTTAGTAGGTTAGGTTTTGTTTGTCATTTGACACAGACTGACGCTAAACTTAACCTGCAAATCTCGAATTTGACATAGACTGCCAAGTGATTCAAGCTATCCAGGGCCTGCTGGAATTCAGTTTTTAAAAAACCACTCGGTATGTTAATACCTATTATAACACACTGTCCAAGTTATTTATTTAAAATGCGAACAGTATTAAGCTATTCTTATCGACAGTCTCGAAAGCACACTTCAAATCGAGGAAAATAATAATCACCATTTTTCCACTGTCTTTACTGATCTTCCAGTCAGTGATCACACATTGTAGAGCTGTTTCATAATTCTACTGCTGTCTAAAACCTGATTGGTATTTGCTCACGATATAATTAACTGTACATGCTCCAATAATTGTACATAAAGTCGTCTTTCCAAAGATTTCTCAAGCGCTGGTAACACGTTAGCTGGTCAAAACTCTTCACAGCTCATCGTTTTAGGAACTTTTCTTAAAGGCACTACTTCTGCTAGTTTTAATTTATCTGGAACCCGACCAGTTTCCATAGATAAGTTAATTATATTTATTACAGGTAGGGTTTCCAAGTCCCGGGACCAAAAGTGTTTTCGGGACTTACGAGTTAAATTTCAGGTCCCGGGACTAGTCCCGAAGATCCCGAAAATGGTCCCGAACACACTTAAAAACCCAAAAATATAAATTATTCAGCTTTTCGCACATATCTAAATCCAACAAAAAAAACAGTCAAATACATAAATAGAAAAAGATATGCAAATGTGGCTGAAACAAACACACAGGTTTAATTCTAATCTACCGAAAACAATACCTCTCCTGCGTTACGCAAAACGCAAATAATGCAGAATGTACAAGAGGCATGAGTAATACGTCGGACGCCGGTGAATACCCGTCCTAATTCTCTGATATCGAGTATACGCACGCATGTTGACATGGTCCCAGGGACTTCGCCTGGGCTGGCTGTGGTCCCGGGACTCGGTATTTGTGGTAGAATCCCCGGGACTGTCCCGGGACCAGATCCCGGGACTGGAAACCCTAATTACAGGTGCTCACGTCATCACAGAAAATTTTAATAAAACTAATATTTACACTATTTTCGTCTTCCATACCGTCCACTAATATCTCCACGGAGCTTCAACCTAACATTCTTACATTTATCCACAATTGTGCTCACATCAGGCACATTAATATCCATTTGACACGGTGCGATCGAGTCCATTATGCTCCTAATTTTAATTACAATTCAGTTATTAAATTTTTCCGCTATAACTGATTAATAAGTTACAACAAAACTGTTTCTCAGTAAGCACTTGTACCGGTGACTATAAATGATTGAGATTTTTTTTCTTAGGTTGGCACTGTTTATGATGGTGGCACTGTAAAGTCTATGTCAAATTCAATGTTCGCCAGGTTAGGTTTTGCGTCAATTTTGACACAGAATGACGCAAAACCTAACCTGCTAACCTCGAATTTGACATAGACTCTCAGTGTCACCAAACATAAACAGTGCCAACCTAAGAAAAAAAATCTCAATCATTTATAGTCACCCAGTATAAGTTTTATGTAAATTTAAAATCTGTAGCCTTCTATATAGCATATGGCCATACCTAGTTACAAACAATAAATTGTAGCTGCCATTTAAGAATGTTCCTTAATGGAATTAAAAATAAATAAAAAATCTATTAGACTCATTATAAAAACAATCGCATAGTTACCTTCGTCGCTTAGTTGAGTTCGGGAGCCATTTCAACGCTAAATATAACAAAAATTCGAACAACGGATCGTACAAAATCTTCTTGCAACTTGTGTAGCAAATTCTCGATGTTCAGGATCCTCTCTTTTCATCTCTCTTACTAGAGTTTCAATTAGAACTTCTAATACTTCGAGGTAACATTTAACAAGCAAATAGTGAGTAAATTTGTCTAACAAGGTGGTCCCAGTTTGGTTTGCGATGTAAGGCTGATCTTCTTGCGAGGCTTCTTGATCTTCCCTAGCACCGGACATGATCATGCTGCGTACAGCCTTCCAGTCACCCAGCAGGCACTCAAGAGCACGCCGGCTGAATCTTGGAGGTTCTAAGTCATGATCTGGCATGTCGGATTCAACTAAAAAGTGGGAAATTTTTAATCAAGTTCAACAAAAAGTATATTTAGCTTACTGTCAGAAGAGGGAGTTTTGTTTCTCGAACTTGCCCGAGGCAGTTCTGGGTCGAGCAGCCCGATACTGTCTTTGTTCTTGATTCTGGCGCCCCACTGTTTGTGCCAAGAACAATAGAATGCTTTCACCCCTGAAAGATTTATTTAATTTAAGCCGGGATCATGTCCTAAACAGTATGTTCTACATTATATCATAAATACAATTGACACTCTCAGAATCTGATAAAATTTTGGTTATATACTAATATTAGTTACCAAATTCAATGACATTCACAATCTGAAGTAAAACTTACATTCAATGACATTCACAATCTGAAGTAAAACTTACCTAGAATTTGGTAATACAACAAGATTAGTATCTCTAACTAATCGTGTTAAAAGCTCATAGCGCACAGCCTGATTACCCATCACAAGGGCCTTACATTTGCACTTTTCCCAGCAGTCGCAGTAAGCTGTGGGAGAGGTACGTTTCAGTTTACAGTCATGACCTTTATGACAGACTCGTGCACATTCTGTGCAGCAACATAGTGTTCCAGTTAATCCACAAGTTCGGCATTCAAAGATATCCTGTAAATGCAAGCAAAATCAATTATAACAGTTCACATATACTAGTAGCAAGAGAGGTTAGATGTGGCTTGAAATGTTTAATCTATTCATAGGTACTGTTGTTACACTGGCGAGTACAATACAGAGGGAATTTATCTACCAACCATAATCTGCCAACGAGCACAATTCACCATAGCATGATTCCCCATAATTTTAAAAATGATTAATGATGTAACATTATCCCAACTGCCAATTTATTTAGTGCCGAAGTAGTACTTATGAGTAATGAGAACATATTAATTTTTGTTTTGACATAAGCTACATTATTACTGTGCTCCACAGTCAATTTTAAAAACTAATACTTTCTTTTTTAACATTAAAGAATAATCGAACTATTTACAAACATCTTAAATAATGGAATACATTATGTATTGATTCTGACTTCTTTAATTTATATATTAATTAGCTTTCACACAAATATAAATTGTATACTATAGCCCCACGTTGGGCGCCAAAACTTTTGTTACCGTCTTTTAACATTAAAAATAATCGTACTATTTACAAACATCTACAATAATTGAATACATTATGTATTGATTCGAGAGACACGAATTAAAACTTATTCTGACTTTTTTCATTTATATATCAATTAGCTTTCACACAAAAATATAGATTGTATACTATAGCCCCACGTTGGGCGCCAAAACTCTTGTTACCGTCACTCTGACTGTAAAAGGAGAAAAGCAAAGGCAGCTGACTTCTCAATATCTAATATCAGCATTTTCTATGCCTGTATATTTTGCCAGCGAATTGTGCTACAGCAAAACGTGTATTAAAATGGTACATATCAAGAAAATATCTACTTTAACTTATCTTTGCATAACAAAGAAGCTCCACTTACTTGATTAATATGTTCTGCTCCTGTCCATGTGAAACTGCACGTATCATTACAGCACAGTACGTGAAGGGGAGAATGATCAGGATTTGACCCTTTGGGGAAAATCATTTCTTTCTGTTCTTGGTGGGTTCCCAACTGAGTAATTCGTTCAAAGATCTCTAAAGCAGCAGGATAACTACGCGTCGATACCGCCAACATAAATGGCGTTTGTCCCTGTGCATCTCTAAAAATTTAACGATTTAATATTTTAAAAAACACAACTTGAATTAAACATACTTAGCACAGAGGAGTTCC
>CALNHX010012680.1:0-23303 GCA_940337035.1 Agriotes lineatus
TGCTACAACCTGGCACCACGAACCTTGACCAGATGCAAGCAACAAGCCCCACAAATATGCTCACTCTGCTAATGATGCTGATGCAAACCACTTCCTTTGTAAATCATTCCTTGTTATCCAATTCAGTCGATGCAATGTAATTCCACAATAAACTCAATTCAACATTCCTTTACTTTTATTTGCCTTTGTAGATTATAACTGTATTAGATTGGTCTTCTCACTACATCCTTATCTTCATTCCTCTAGTCTGTATTTTACTTTTTATTCTTTTTCACCACGCCAATTTGTTTTTAATTTTAACCCATTTATTTACCAAAATATATTTAACAAAAACTTCTTAAAGGGGTTTATTTCTTAATTTCAAACGCTACAAATTGTATTACACCATTTTCGTTATCAAAACTATCTCTTTAGCGATCTAGCTTACTTTTTACAGTCCAACACACTATTGAAGCTTTATTGTGTGTCTAATACCTACTATGTTAAATAGTATATTTGTCATTAACTTCCATTTTCATTTCAGATATTAAATTAAGTTAAAATCCTACTGTTTCTCAATTAGCTTCATTTAATTAAATTATAAATTCTATTTCCTTTCTTTTCTAAATATATCTTACTAATTTTGATATCCATTTCACATCTAAATTTATCTTTGTAATTTTTAATAGTGTATTATTTTAATCTTATTAATCTGATTTTTAAACCCCTGTACCAATACCATAACAATATTTTATTATCTGAAGAATTCACTCTAAGGTAACGTCACTGTTACAAACAGTAAGATTGGTTACGATTCAATCTGTATATTGACAATATTCCAGGCCCACTCTGACGGGGAGGAGTTCAAACATGGTACCCGTGAAGCGAAAACTCAAATAACACACGCTACGTCGGATGCTATTGTTATGCATCCGACCGACTTTTAATTATAAAGGTGGTTAAGGTCCAGCTACTATAGGGAGAGCTATAAATGTGCAGAAACTAGAAGCTATGTAGTAATTATACAGAAAAGACAATAATTAATTACAACTTGCTGCAGTATCAACATTACCCACATGAAAGTAAAACGAGTCTGCAGCTTTGAAGTAGTAAAATTTAGAAAGCTCTAGCGCCTTGAAGAGTCATCTGGTGTGATGGGAAGACTTTCTGCAGACTTGTAGCATAATTTATATTCTGGAGTATGGTCGCCGGGACAACATAAATGCAATAATTTTAACCTAGGTTACTATTGACCCACGGAGGTGGTCTCCAAGACGACAGAGATGACGGCACTTGACGCTGAACGTTGCCTTAAGCAGCCCAGAATCGGCAAGGAACCATGCATGTAATTGTTGTACGTATGTGAGGATCCAATCACAGTCGATTGTTGAGGTCCAAGTGTCACTTTGTTCATGACAACAAAACCGACCGACTTGTTGAAGCAGTTCGAGTTTTAATACCAATACGTGAAAAGAATCGAATCCACTCGTATGGCTTCGTATTATGTTTCCTGTCTCTCTGGCTACAGCCGCGGACCTGTTGCTGGTGTGAGTTTCATATGGTGTTTTCCCATTCATAGTGTATAGACGCATGTGCCGAATTTATACCGGATTTATACCAAATTGATTTGGTATTGAAATAATTGCTCACTGCTGGAGTGCAAAACGATTGATGAATGGACAACTCGATGAACGTATGCAATCTACGTGAGGACTGCAGTTGGAAATATAGTTTGCAATTGCTGAATCCCCAGAGTCTTCCAAGGTGACACCGAATTACTGTAAACAAACTTTTAAATGGCAGACAGGATATATACGGGAATGATTTCTGGCTCACTTTAGCTCTTTATTTGTGCTCGGAGAACTTAATTCACGAATAAACACTCTTTCCTGGCGGTTCACGATTTTCTTACGGGGAAATTGCAGGGCGTCCGTGCTGTTTTACTATGAAGAGGCGATTTGTTTGCGACGTCAATGCAATGCCTTAGGTTGAGCCGTCAGTGATTCCGTATGTATCTGTACGATCTGTACAGCTGCTGAGAAGGAAATTTCTGCCACGTAAGTTGTACCTTTATTTAAATACAGTGATAGTTGTTTCCTTCTCGGAAAGTTTTAGGCCGAAAGTGTGGTGGTTACGCCGTGATCGAGAGTTGTTAAGCGGTGGATTTGGGGTTTCGGACATGCTTGTTACTAGATCTCGGCTTTCAGAGGGTGTGCTAGTTAAGTCGAGTCGCTACCGTATATCAGCTCGACGGGAAAGAGATGGTTGATTTCGGTTTGATCGTCAGCGAATATCAACTCAACGGGGTAAGGTGCAGGTTAAGGGTTGTTCCGAATAACGACACGACAAGAGGTTTAGGTATTCAGGAAGGTTCTGGAGTAGCTCTCAACTCTGGTTGTTGGACTGCCGGAAGCTCGCTTCTTGAATTGAAGCTGAGATTAGGGAGCTGTCTCTGTTGGCCCGCTTCGCTGGAGAAAGCGGGGTTTAAAGTGCCCTCTAGGGTTGGCTCTGTAGGATGAATTTGGACTCGAAAGTCGCCGGGCTGGAGCTCGCTACTCCCAAGTACCCCTGGGATTCGGACTAATTGGTTTGTCGAAAGAAGCTTAACCCAAAAGTGACTTGTCCTGGCCGGGTATTGTACTTTTGTACCCGTTCGGGTAACTTTCTACTTGGATCTTCTTCTGGGAGAATCGAAGTGGAAGAGAGTGGTGCTGCGCTGCGAGTTCTTTGACATTGCAAGGTATCAATAAATCACCACTCGTCCGAGCGCTGAAGGCTAAACATCTATTGTGACTTACGTTCGCGGCGAACAAATTTATTAATTTTGTCTAAATAGCTAATTTGCACGGGCGCAAACGTCATCATATTTATTTTATTATAATTGAGAGACACCTACTATGTAGAAACTTGTAGCCTTTTGAAATTACTTTTACGTATCGGTCTCAAGTTTCTTGTATTTGACCATTTTCGAATAGATATTAATATTTCAATGAGATTCTAATCGAAAACTATAATTCTTGGTAAATTATTGAAACTATAAAGGTATTTGGGCAGCGAATATTTATCAAGTTGGCCATTTATTGCCTTCATTAACACTTTTCTTTAAACTACTATATCGCAAAGGGGATTATTGAAAGCTGTCAGAAAACAAAATGTGCCATATAGGGTTATGTAACTTTTTCAGTTTTAAGTTTGTTACTTCTACGAGAGTTTTTCCTTTGTCGAAATACGCTCATTCTAAGCGTTTAAATAACTATAATATGTCAAACTATCTTTATGTTGTACTTTTATGAATATGTGACTTATAAGATGTCCTAAGATTCGAAAATATTCATTATAATAAAGTCAAATAAGTGTGGTTGTAAATTGTCTAGGATAATTATTTTCGCTTTCAAACTTTGAACTTCCACATCATTACGAAAATCTTACTCATTATAACATCTATTATATCATTTAATATCCCTTGCTTTTTAAAAACGTCTTGAACAATATACTCTCCTATTTTGTTTAATATACTATAAATAAATAACTTCCAAAATCGTTCACTATTTTTTATTCTGTACTGTACTGTTTTTGATGTTCCTTCTTGCAGTAGTTTTTTTTTACATGTTCTAACCATCTTATTATTTGGGTCTTTACACCGCCTATCACTGCGTTTTCAGTAGAATTACCTAATCTCCTCTTTCGATCTTCTTTTCTATCATTGTTTTGTGCTTCCAATATGATTAGTTCAGCAATGTTCAGAACCCACATTTTGCAAGCATAAATTAACGTAGGTTTTGTTACCGCACTTAGAGACACAACTGTTCTTCTTCAAGCTCTGTTTCACGGTTGTCATACAAACTTAGTTTTACTCTTTGTGTTCCTCCTCCTCCTGTTTTACACGTTTTCATATACTTTGCTTTTTGGAAATTTATAGTTAGCTGTAATTTACTTGCTATTCTTCTTATTTCTTTCTCGATCTTGCTAATAGTGTGATGTCGTCCACATACCGGGTGAATATTCCAAAACCGAACATAGGCAATTAACATGGGAAAAAGGTTTTTCGCATATTGCTGCTCCCAATTTAGAGGGTTTATAATGACACCAAACGAAAGAAGATTTTTTTTCTCATCTAATGATATGCAAATTAGTTAATTTTCAGTTGTATTTATTTATTATTTTATCGAAAATAAACGGGGCTGCGCGCGCTATTCCGCGGTCTATCCTAATCAATTTACCACCATTTTTAGGCTTTAGGCCGTTGGACCATTTCCGTTCTGTTACATACTCCGCCCCTGCCTCCCTCTGCCGTCCACCTGACCAAAGAAGAGGGCTATCGGGGCTCCGCCCCTTTCCAAGGGAGCCCTCGGGGCTCCACCCCTCTCCAAGGGAGCCCCCGGGGCTTCGCCCCTCTCCAAAAGGGCCCTCGGAGCTCCTCTCCTCTCCAAGGAAGCCCTCGGGGGCTCCGCCCTTCTCCAATAGGGCTCTCGGGGCTCCGCCCCTCTCCAGGGAGGCCCTCTGCGCTCCGATTCTCTCCAGGGGGCCCTCCAATTGATTTCGGTAAAGAAAATTGGAAATCTTAAAATTATAGTCGCCAACGGCATAATGAAGCTGTCACTTGAATGACGTTTGAATCTGTTTATTGTCTTACGAGTCATGGCTCAACATGATTTTCCGAATTGATATTATTGCGAATTTTTGATAAAATAATGAGAAATACAACTGAAAATTAACTAATTCGCATATCATTAGATGGTAAAAAAAATCTTCTTTCGATTGGTGTCATTGTAAACCCTCTAAGTTAAAATGGGGAGCAGCAATCTGCGAAAAACCTTTTTCCCATGTTAATTGCCTATGTTCGGTGTCGGAATATTCACACGGTAGACTATACACTGATGATTCTTGTTATAATATCCCAACTTTTAGATTGATACTGCTTCCCCTGATATCTTCCCCTGATATTTTTTTCATGCCTCAGCCCAAAAAGTACAATTGAAAGAGGATTCCCTTATTCTAGAATTCTCTGTCAAACTTTTGATCATACACTCATTATTTTCCATATCCCTTAATGTCATTCTCGCAAGGATTATTAACTTATCTGGAGTGTAAATAGGTAAAGGTTCAGGGTTATTTCAATTACCCCAACTGGGTGCGGGCTGCTATAGGGACCTTCCGTCCCTCTTCAGCCAAGAACGGGAATTATAGGATGGGTGAGAGAAAGGATGGGTGGAAAATGGAAGAGAGGCCAGGAAAAATGGAGAAGTACTGCCCCGGCATTCACCTCATAGAAGGTACTCTGTTGACTCAGTAAAACCACCTAAAAACCTTAATCAGAGCAGACCGCCAGGGGAATCGAACCCGCGACCTCCCGAATGCTAAGCAGATGTGGTAATCACTACTCTACAGAACTCGGTAGCGTAAATAACTTTGCCGTTACTTTATATAGCTCTCCTTTGTCCACTGAGTCATACTAGGGCCACTTGAAATCTATAAATAAGAAGTGTATACTCAGCTTGTGTTCGTAACAGATGTCTTGTAATATCTGTTTCAGGGTAAAGATTTGATCCATGACTGATCTGTTTCTTTTGGAACCAATTTGATTTTCGCCAATTATTTGTGTAAAATATTCTGTCAGTTTTACATTTCCTTTCCAATTTTTACATTGAATAGTATTTCTCCTAACCTAAAGTGTAGAACTTTAAAAAGCTTAAAGGATGTTTTATGATAATCACATGCCCAGAGCTTTATTTATACGGCTATTATTTGCAGTTATTCAATAATAATTTGTAACGCCCGCTGATTGATTTCAGTGTTATTCTGGCTGAATCTTCTAGATGACAGGCATTTAGAAGAGTATTTCAAACAAAAGTTGCAGAATCCAATGGGACCGGCTGCGGTTTCAAGGAGCAGCGAGGGAATTTCGCTCGCTGGAATTCTGACAACCCCTGCTGTGAAATTTTTACCCACATTCCTGGAGGGAATAATTTCGCGCACCCCCGATATTTGTACTAGATTTTTTAATACGTACGCTAACGCCAGGCAGAGAAAGCTGTATAAGCGCGGCGATTGCTCAAACTGTGCTCAAGTGAAACATACATCAACAAAATTATTACTGTCACGTCTTCTATTAAAGTTGTTGGATTTAGTTCCAGGCTGGAGTGCAAACTTTCCTAATATTATTCAGATTGCCTTTCATCTGCATTGATGCAGAACTGTGGTTTTCTAGAAGTATTCTGTGAATGAATGTCTTATTATTTTAAGGCTCTGATTATTACTAGGGCTGTACTTTTCAAGTACAGATTTTTTTGCAGGTTTAAAAACCTTATTGAGGAAGGACCATGTCAAATACCAATAGGGGAGACAAACCTACACATGTTTGGAATGTAGAGCTATAAAATCGTTTTAGCTTCCCGGTGTTAAGTTTCAGTGTCACAGTGAGGCGTATTTCTTGTAGCTTTAAAAGAGAGATCAGGAAATTGTTAAAAATGTACCGTCTGTTTATTTGTTTCGAGGTTATTAAACATAGAATTGTTACTATTTATCTATCTATACAAGCAATAACTTTAAAGTACAATCTCAATTGTTTTATTTTGTGTACATTAATTTTAGTTTATTTTATTAATTTTTACTTATCGTAGATGATATGCAAATTAGGCATTTTAAATATTTCATGCAGATGTATTCAAATAATAAATAAGAAGTGCTGTAAACCATATCGTAATGGAATGTCCAAACATGAGTTATTGCGGTGTCGTACAAAACCTGAGTGTTAAGAAATTAATATATGGCCAGTTTAGTGTTCCTATGAATAATGTATCACATAGATTAACTAGAGTGATTTTTTATTTCCAATGTGAGTACCGTAGGCATTTAGTCAACGTTATTCGAAGCATTTATAAATGTTCTCCACTTGAATTTCAATTTTTTGTTTGAAAAACAGCATTTGGTAAGTGAAATTCAATAGCGGGCATTACGCCTACACTTTTAACATTCACGCCAGTTTCGTTAGGTCTTTCGCTCAAATAGATCTATTAACATGATTTTTATCTTGAGTGGGAAAATGAAAGGTTATTTATTGATAAGTACTAGTTTCAAATGTCGTTTTGATCACTGCTCCCACAATTGGTAATTACAGACAGAGTACTCGATAACAGTATCTGTAATTTGTTTTGCTGCTTTCCTGCAGAAGAAAATTATCCTTAAAAACTATTAAGAATATGTAATCAAGGCAAAGAATATTAAATATACAAATATTTTGCACAAAGACGGAACATAATGATGGTGTTGTGATATAAGCTGTTTCTGTATCCTCACGTACAAATAAAACCGACAGATAATCTTTCCCCTTCCCCATTAATTTTTAAACATATACATAAATATGTATATTTAGCAATACAGATTACAAGAGAATTACAGCCAAGAAGTTAAATTCTGAAATAGACAATCCTTGACAAAATATATTACACATTATGGGGATTCATCTGAAGTTGTTTAAGTAAATATGTGACAACAAAGGCCACGAAATATAACTTACTCCTCCATTGTGTTTTTTGTAGATTTTTGAAATAATTTTCGATTCTGGTGAAATATTGAGCAACTTAACAGCTGTACAACATTGTAAAATTGATCATATCGGTATCGGTATCAATACCTATAAAAGCCAAGTTATATTCTAAAACAAATGTACAGAACTAAGCTTTTAAGCTATTTCCACTGTTTGTAAGATATATTCATATAATCCATATAAAAAAAGCCGAAAATAACTTAGAATATAGTTTTTTAAACAAATGAATAGGATGGTAGAAATAACAACTAACAAAAACCCTATACTACGTTTAACTAACATATTCAGTAATCAGAATCAGATTGCGCGGTGCAGTTTTACAAGCTACAAATTAAAAAACTATGGAGAACTAAAAAAATATTTTATTTCAAATAAAATTGTTGAAGAATTTAAACGATCAACGATACGAACATTTTAAAATGTAAAATAAAATAACCATGAAATATAGATGGAGTTATAAATATAAACAACAATCCAAACGTAATCGCAAACTTCGACCATTACAGATCTCTGTCAATTGAGCTGCGTGCAATCGGCTTACCAATAGCAATATTCTATAAAATTTAGTGCTCATTTGTGGGAGGGGCTTTTATTGAATCTATTCATCAAACGTAGTATAGTAATCTTCAAGCAATTTGGCGTTTATCACAAACAAAGTTATTATAATAAATAAATTCGATGATAAGACAATTACATATCTGAAAACCAAAATAATCAACACGAAAAAAATTACATCCTTTTTCCATCCTAATTAAAACTGCTGCTTTACAGCGACAGATGCTGAAAATATGTTCTTTAGCCATTTTCTCGAAATTCATTAGAGAGTTGCCATATAATTTTGTATTTATCGACAGGGGCTAATTAAGCACAAATAATTTAAATTTTACAATTTTTGGAATTTCAAGTTCGTAGTGATTTCTTTTGCTAAATGAATATAGCACAAAAACAGTTATTGTATTATTATCTGGTAGTTTTATATTTTTTGGTATGGTCTCTAGCCCAAAAGTTATTTCTTAGTGCCATTTTATAGTTCCACAATTCTTATATGTGCTGATACACTGCCATTGATAGTTATGTAGCATTTTTCAGTTTTAAATACATTAAAAATATATTCCAATATGCAACTGCAGAAGCTAGAGTACTTTTTGGTTACACTTTCATACTCAACAAGTCAAACTAATATTATTTGGAAATTTCGTGTGTTAGAAAAACTCATTTAGTTCGGTTTGAAGAATTCTGCTCGATGGAGTGCAAATGCATCAGCTTTCTACTTACGTATTACATCTTATCCAATTGCTTCCTTGACTACATACTAGTGTTATACGTATATGTTTTCGGTTGTTTGGTGTCCTTGGTAGCCTTCCATCAGGGCCGTAACTAGGTATAGGCCGAGTAGGCCCCCGCCTACAGGCGCAACCGCCAAAATGGCACTGAAAATTTTTTTTCGTAATAAACAAGTGGGCAATTTTACAAACAAATTAATTGGTAATTAATTTTAGCGTAAATAATGCTAATTATAATGATAGGGTCCCGGGTCGTGTAGCTTGAACAAGCGTCCACCTACGATCAGTAGAGTTAAGCAACGCTCTGTTTTTCTGGGCGGAACTTGGATGGGAGTTTCACGGCTGCTTCCTTCGGCGCCTCGTGGTACGGCTGCCAAGGAAATAATTGGTCCCGGATGTCATAATAACATCATGACAGTCGTTAGTGGGGTTGGAAGTCCCTATAAAATGTACTGCGACGCCTATAATAATTGGCCTAACGACTGTTGACGCAGTACCAAATTAAAAAATAAATGTGAATTGCACCCAATCTGTTAGATACATTTCCTTGTGCAATTTCCAAAGGCAATGTTAGATATCTACAAGTTTGTAACTGCGTTTGTTTTATAACTCTCACCTTATCAATCAAAATATTAAAAGTACTAGCTTTTCTTTATTCTAATTATAACATTCTTTTGATTTTTAAAACTGAATGTAATACCCAAGTGATGAAAAACAAACTTAAATTTTTAAAAACTGTTAGAGTGGGTCCACTGGTTGCACAATTACACACACATTGACTGCTTTGGGCTCATCGCTGGTGCAGTGGCCCATTGAAACAATCAGGAGAACACCACAGATCGCTATCGAGAGCTTACTTGTTCCACTACCCTAGCATTTTTCACTACAATCACTTGCCCGCTAGAATTTAAAACACTTCTGCGGCCCTACACAGTGCAGATTTTTATTTAAAAAAAGAATTATAGAAATCGGCTTGATGCAAGGCTTATACTAGATGCCAATACAAAAGCTTCCCGTTTTCAATATGTTGATTACTACAAGACAGTATGGCTGCGAGTATAGAACCTTATTCTATGTTTACTACGCATAATGCAATTATTTGTTCATATTGTATTATTTTAACATATTGACATGTCTTTACTAGCTTTTGACCTTACCACATAAGTGGTCTTATTCACAATAAAATTCTTTTATGCATTTTTAGAATTGAATTGTACATAAAAGAAGTACAAAAGAAAATGTTTTCAACGTCTTTAATAAAGAAAACGCGCTACAAAAAAACAACTTTTGCTAGATCAAATTATGGTTAAGTCTTCAAAATTATCTACAAAATAGGTAAAAAATAACTGGGCCAAATGATGTGATTATATTGAAAGTAATTTATTTCTACATAAACCCTAAGATATATTGTAGTTTACTCAGACACGTTTATATTGTAGTTTACTCAGACACGTTTTCCTTTTTTTTTGAGCTGTTCCTTCGTCTTGGTTTGAAGCTATGTTTATTGAAGGTTTTCTATCAGAAACGCAAACAATTCGCTGTCGCGTTTTGGATAGATACTGTTCTTAGAATTATGTTATTTTTTTTTGAATATTTTCTTGATTTTTACACATAAGGTGTAATATGAAATGACTGTTCGCATAATGTATGTGTTAAGATAATAATTCAAAACTTTTGAAAATACATGAAGTTTTGGAAAAGAAATTGTTTAATTAAAAAAAATTGATGGAAAATTGAATTGTGAATATGCAGCTTTGAAAATTAAACTTTCAATATACAACTTTGAAAATGAAACATTGAAAATGGTACTTTTAAAGTAAAACATTAAAAATTAAATTTCCAAATTAAAACTGAAGATGAAATATTGAAAATAAAACGTTTGAAATAATTTACCTTTCATGATCTTTCAATTTCCTACGTGCAGCACTTGGCGAGTCTTTCGTCGGCATATTTCTTTTGGCACGGTTTGTGGAGTCTAACAACAGAATTCGGATCTATTAGATACTTTTCGTTCTCAGAATCTTCTCTTATCACACTGGCCTTGATAAAAGAATTTCTACCTTTCGCAGTCACGGGTGTTTGCTCCTCGCCGACTTCTTCTTTGCAAACAAAACAGAAATCGGCCATTTTGTATGAACAGAACGTTTAGAAGATTTAAAGTTATTGATTACTTTTGATGTTTCTCATTTAAAAATCATTATGGCAACTACATCCACAGCGGACCAAATGGAAGTTACTTTTAGTTCCTAGGAAGTAAAAGTACTTTTTTGCATAATCACGAAAGTCGTCTTTTTTAAACGAAAAATCGGAAAGAAAATCGTTAAAAGAATTACAGTTTTTTTAAATTATGTTATTCAAATTGTGAATTATTAATTTGACAGTTGTAAATTCCGAAATCCTTTTCGACTAAATTTCGAGATATCACAATGCAAAAACAACTACCTACGTGTACAACACGTTTTAGAAGTATGGTATTTCAAAACTAGTTGTAGGTACAAATAACTATTTAATACTACGAACGAAAAGTGTTAGATAGCAACACACAGTTTTTGTGTCAGTAAGAGTAACGTCAACTCCAATGACAGATTTTGGTATTAAAAGTAATAACGGTTGCGGAAAACAATTTTTGGTAAATTTGTCGCCCTCTACCGTTGGCAATACCAACTTCTTGGTATCGCGGCAAGGGCCAAAAATGTGTAGAATTTTATTTGCATCATTTTTTGTTCAATAACTTTTTCTGTGTGAGCAATTGTTCGCGAGAAACAACAAATTTATTTTTTTTAAGATGGCGGCTGTTTGGCAGGGGGTGGTGGCACTACTTTTTGATTTTACACTTTACTTGTCTAATTACCCTAAACCACTGGACAAAAGGAATAGCCACGGTAAAACGACAATTTTACTGTAGTAATATAAAGGCTACAATTTCCCAAATCGTGCATTTTAGAATATATCCCTAACTGCAATTAACAATTTTTATGTGAATTTTTATTTCAAATCGATATCGTATTTCGCGTTTACAACTCTTTTAATTTTCATTAGAAAACCATTAACTTTAAATCCAAAATAGTTAATACACTAGGTTGGTAAAAAAATATAGCCGCTACTGGTAGTATAAATGTAAATAATCCTTTAGCCAAAGTTTTATATGACACAATTTATAAGCGTTATCTCTCGCAACATTTTCGGTTGGAAATGTAACTATATAAGCGAAGTGAAGGAATTTGTTATCGGGTAGTCCGAGGTTTCCCAGGTGGTATATGTAGAACCGAAACTCGCCTATAATGATATAATGATGGTATATAGGTATCGAAGATGAGTTTATTTCTCACAGTTACTGTGGAAGCGACTATGGCTACCTTTTTACTTCCTATTACAATAAAGGAAATATTGGGTCCACCCCAAAAATTCGAAATTGAATTTTCAACAGATCTTTGGAGTCCCCTGAACCCAAAAAACATGGTTTTGTTCATTGGTCTGTGTGTCCGTGTGTGAACAGAATATCTCAAAAACGGAAAGAGGTATGGCGTTGAAACTTCATATATAAGTTTTGTGTACTATCTAATTGCGACAGCAAGCTTTTGAAGAAAATCGTATGAATCGCCTATGAAGGCCCACTTTTTTGACATGAATCTCCCCACAAATACTATTAACTACTATAGTGAGTTCAAAAAAAAAAAAAAAAACTCATTTAGGGTAGGCCTTGGAAAGAAAGATAGAAAATCTAGTCATGTCTTAACTGTCTGTAGGTGAATGTCAGATTGCAATTTGTTTATGAACACATCTGTCACTGTGACAGGTAAAAGTTTACACTGCATTAAGTTTAACTAAGGTCACTAGAAATCACGTTAGCTACGCTAACACAGGTAGAGAAATACCATTTGACAAGTTCAAAAAACGAGTTTGTCAATGTCAAATTTGCCATAGGCGCTACTAGTTAGGGCATAAATATTTTTTCTTATTATTAATGTATTCTTCTAATGCGATGCCACAATCCTTTCTCTAGGTTGTAGGTTAGGCAGATGATCGTTTTTAACCGCAATTTAAAATGTTTTTCGTTATCTACTGACCCTGAAACTTGAAGATTTGAAGAAACATCAAAGGTAATTTTTCACGAATACAAATCATTTGCCTAAATTATGACCTAAAGAGATGATTCTGATCTCGGATTTCTTAGTTCTCCCTACGAATTTTGTCAAAACGTAGGTATTTATATTAAATAGCATTATGGTTTTCATTTGCTGCATTAAAGGTTGCCTGAACAACAGCATAAAAAGTAACACGTTGTTTCAAGTTCCTGAAGGTAATTTAAACTGCAATATTTATCAATACTTTTAATGAATTACTTATTGCAAATTAAGGACCAAGAAATAGCATAAAACGGTAGAAGTGGTTGAACGAAATAAATAGACCACTAGATGATATGCATCATTTACGTGTATGTGAGGTGCCGAAATATTGGAATGCGGCGAGCGGTACACAATATTCGCTAACGCTTTAGATTTGTGAAAATTAATTTTTTTAACCTGGAAAACGTTTACAAATAATTTGTGATGTGATATTTATTTATTGCGTTCACGTTACACAAACTTCAATTTATTTCTATTATACCCTATAAACTGATTGGGTACGCCACTGACAAAAACGAGTTTGGTTTGACATAAATAACTCCGAGTTTCCCTACCTGTGCTAGCGTAGCTAACGTGATTTAGTGACCTTAAGTTTAACTGTATCAAGCAAAAAGGTAAATAAGATGTGCATGTACACAACAACAACGAGTGTAACAATCATAACAATCAATAATAGTAGATTATGTTATTAGGAGTAAAAGTGATACTTTATGTGATTAAGCTGTAGTTTATTTAGCCGAACGTTAGTGAGGCAAATAATTCAGCTAAGCCACATAAAGTCACTTTTACTCCGAATAACATATACTATTTTATCAGCAAACGTATTCAGGTAAATTTCATTAATATGAATTTAAAAAAAGGATGCATCGGCCGTGAATCGAACCCGGGCCACCCGCGTGACAGGCGCGCTAACCTCTGTTGTTCAAATAACGCGCTACTTTAATGATATATGAACATACTGAATCACCCGAGCTAATAGCACACGGCCACAGCAGCTGTCACACCATAACCCACGGCGACAGATGCTCCGATCCGCTGCTTAAAGGTTTATTTAAATTAAAACTTTTTCGTACTCTTTTTGAAAATAAAAACAGGCCTACGATCTAAGTCTAAAAATTAGCAAAATTTTAAACAATTTAATCGGTCCAGTATATTCAGAGGAGATAGCGAACAAACATAGAAAGAAAGAAAGAGAGCAACGATTTTGTGTGGTTAGGCAGATAAAGTACGCAAAAGTTGCTATTTTATCTGCTTAGGCAGAAAAAAGGGACACTTTTACCCTGTCAATAAAGACACATAAGTTGTCACTTTTGTGACGTTTGCGGATAAAAATTATTTTTGTTAAGTGTTTTGTATCTTTTTAGGAAAATAATTCAAGGTCAAAATGTAATTTAGTTCTCTCTGACTTGATAGTTCATTTGCATCAATGGGTATATCTCAAGTTACGTCAAACTTCAATTTGATCATGGCATGTTGCGAATGAGTTTTTTTGGAACACTTGATACATATTTATTAGTATTAATTTTAAAGCAAGTAGTAACGGGCGTAAAAAAACGGATGAAGAGTGCTTTGGTTCAAATTTTGCTTACGTTATGTAGGGCGTAGGGTATAGAACTTGGAGATGTTAAGCTTAACCTCAAAATTGTAACTATGTCTTTGTGTCAATTTAATTACTGTGAGGTTCTGTTTATATTATGGAACAAAACCATCTTTTGACGTTAACAGTAGTTCGTTACTTAGGCAAATGCAACATATTGCGCTAGCAAAATATCTCAAAGCACTCTTGACCCGTTTTCTTTAGACGCCCGCTTCCATATAGAGTGTTCAGTACAGATGTTTTTAATACACGTTTCACAAAAGTATTTAATTTTTTTTTCTTGGGACATATATAACATCTCTTCCTAACCCGTTTCTTTTCTATCTTTGCGTTTTAAATTAGTGTTGCCTCCTGTGGGAATGTATATATATTCACTTTCGGATAGAAGATTGCAATCTTGTTCTTCTTCTCATACGCTGCATAACTAATCTCTTACAGGTAAGTGATTTTTTCTCGTGCTTGTTTTAGTTACATTCGGGATATAAATTACTCCATACAACGTTAGGTGCTACATCGCTCGCCTCTAAAATATTAGTAAGAAAGCTAATGTCAATGATCTTTTTTCTTCTTTTGCTTATATATTTATGTACCAGTTGATCAAGGGTATAGTTCGAATAAGTTCCAATCTCCTCTAATATTGTTAAGTTTGTAAACCTCCTTACTAGCAGATTGTACACGGTAATCGGAACAATGAAAATTTTAAATATTATATTAAATAGATATGTTAAGGGCTGAAGTTCTTCTATTAATTTGAGCAATTCAATATGCAGCTCATCTGGGTCGATTGCTTTCCTATCGTTCATGTTTTTAATTGCGTGATTCACCTCTTCCTTTCTTATTGTATTTGCAAATGTTTCAATATCTTCCATCTTTAGCTCTGTTCTGTTGCCCTCAAACAGTTCTTTCATGTACTTTTTCCATTTTTTCATTTTACATACATACATACATATTAAATAGATATGTTAAGGGCTGGAGTTCTTCTATTAATTTGAGTAATTCAATATGCAGCTCATCTGGGTCGATTGCTTTCCTATCGTTCATGTTTTTAATTGCGTGATTCACCTCTTCCTTTCTTATTGTATTTGCAAATGTTTCAATATCTTCCATCTTTAGCTCTGTTCTGTTGCCCTCAAACAGTTCTTTCATGTACTTTTTCCATTTTTTCATTTTACATACATACATACATATTAAATAGATATGTTAAGGGCTGGAGTTCTTCTATTAATTTGAGTAATTCAATATGCAGCTCATCTGGGTCGATTGCTTTCCTATCGTTCATGTTTTTAATTGCGTGATTCACCTCTTCTTTTCTTATTGTATTTACAAATGTTTCAATATCTTCCATCTTTAGCTCTGTTCTGTTGCCCTCAAACAGTTCTTTCATGTACTTTTTCCATCTTTCCATTTTTCCTTTAGGGAGCAGAATAATAGTGCCGTATTTCACCTTTACTGATTGCACTGTTTTCTTTTGCCTAGACCTGCCATCTCTTTTATCTTTTTGTGTACCTTAAATGCATCATGATTTGTTTGTAATGCTTCTATTTTTTTATAGTTTACCATAACCCGGTTTTTACTTCTACGCCGTTCTTCCATTAACTCATATTTCTGACGTCATCCATTCTTTTTTTATCGCCTTGCTTTTAATTAATCATCTGCTGCTTGAATTACAGATGCTTTGATATTTTACCACTTTATATTGATATCAGCATTTTCTTCTTGTATTTGTGTTATTTCACATAAATTCTATTGAATAGCATTTATTACTTATGTACTTATCTCATCTTCTTTCAATAATTTTCGGCATATTTTGATTCTTTTTAATATTTTTAATGTTATTCTCGCTACTGCTGCTATCGGATTGTGGATTGACCCTACGTCTGCTCGGGGATATGGATTGGCAGAAAGAACTGAGTTTGTATATCCTTTATTAATTAAGATATAGTTAATTTTATTTCTAATTATTTGATCTTTCTTATGTTTGAGAAACGTCTACGTACAGGGTCCAAGTTCAGTTATCAAGTGATACTTTGCCTATTTGGCTTTAAAGTCGCCTTAAACAAGTGTTATATATTATTTTTTGTTACTTGATGATCCCATTAATGAATTTCAACTGTTTACAGTTTTATATTTAAAATAAATAATAATTTCAAACACTACCTAAGTGGTGAAAATATTACTACAGATGAGCAACTGGTACCTTTTCGAGAATATATGACAAACATGACATTTAATAAGTATTTTCGAGACATGCCTCTGGCAAAGGCGTTGGGCTAATATATGTAGGAACAGTGAAAAAATAGAGACTATTTCTAATGAATGTTTTTGAATTTTCTCAATGAAACACAAAAGGGTCATGGTATTATCCATTATGCATAAAACAAGCAGTTATGAAAAAGATGGTAGCAAGGACAAGTTCGAGTGGTAACTGAAGGCTAAAGGTATATACATTTGATAATATACCTCAGGATTGGCTGAAATCTACGTTTGTAGTATTGCTAAAGAAATAAAGACGAAGAAATGCTCCGAATGCAGAACTATAATCCCCATAGTCATAAACTTAACATCTTCTTACAGTGAATACATATTCGCATAAAAGAAGAGAGAGAAAAATTAGCAACGGCTATAGTACGAAGATGTTTAGATAGAAATATATATTATGTGTTCATATGCCAGGTGAAAAAGCCTTCGACCAAGTCCAACATCAACGTCTAATAGAACTACTTAAAACCATAACATTCAAATTATACCTTACAAAATCTATATTGGAAGCCAAAAGCTGTAATCAGAATTGTTATTATTTAATTTATACTCCGAAGGTATATTGCAAGAGGCTTTAGAAAGTAACGCAGCAGGAATAGTAACCGGTAAATAATGCCAGATATTCCCATGATAGTGTAATATCAACGAATAATATTTTCGATCTGCAAAGGATGATGAAGCGCTTGACTACAGTTAGTAAAAATTACGATCTAAAAATAAATCGTAAGAAAACTAAGTTAATGGTAATCTCCATAATACCTAATCCTGCAGCAAATATTACAATAAACAACATTTGTATTTAAAGAGTTAACCAGCAAAAATATTTGGGGCAATAATTAACGAGAACAGTGACCAAACTCAAGAAATCCCAACGCGAAAACTGTTCTTATAAAATTTAAAACCTGTTAAGTGATAGAGATTTAAATATCACGATTTATAAGATGGTATGTCTTTTCAATCCTCTTATATGAGATGAAAGCATGTTCTTTGAGAAAAACGATACATATATAAAATACAAGCTTTTGAACTATGCACCTCTCGGCGTAAGTTCATAATATCGTTGATGGAAAGGAAAACAAGTGAATATGTGCTGAGTCAGATGAATAAAAAACAAAAACTGATTAACACGGTTAAAAGACAAGTATTGATTATGCAGGAAAAAGTAGCAGAAAAGAGAAGTGTGGGAGGACGGCAACCATCATGGTTAAAAGTCTGAAGACTGGTTTAATTGGTCCTCCGTAGAATTATTTAGGGTAGCAGAATTGAAAGAACAAACGCTCTTTGCTCCAGAAAAACGCTGTAGAGACAGGGTATAACTCTGACCACTCACACTGAAAATGGTTTCTAGAAGAAGCTACCTCTGTTGGTCATACCAAAACTATGGTACGGTGTGATGAAAGGGGCTATTATTTAAACTAATTAATCCGATACCATTCTCGAGGGAGGGTATTTCAAATATACTTAAACGGCCAATGACACAAAGTGTGACAATTCAACAAGGGGCTTCTTTAAGGATCGCTACTGACACCTCTTCTTTTTAATTTGTATATGCTTAGATTACCATAGACACAATCACAGAGTATATACTTCGATGGTATTGCTTTAACCATTCAACACAACTCATTTGAAAAAAAAACTTTCTAAAGTCTTTCTTATTGCTTCTTAAAGTGAATATTGTGCCCTAACCCTACAGAAATGGAAGCTACAAAGATGTATTTAAACAACGAAGACGCTAACCCCGCTTTCTTATTTTCGATAACTTTTGACGAATGGACGATTTGCTGCGTCATATCTGGACGAAGCTAAATCTGAGTATAATTTGTACCCAACATGAAAGGTGCGAAAGTCTTTTGCTGAAATGGGAAATATCGTCAAGTTGAAAATAGCCTAACTGAATGTCTATTATACTGTTATAATGGAAATTTAGACGACATCAGTGCTTTAACACCAAACATATTAGAATGGTTTAATTATGTGAAAGTGATGTTAATTTGTATTCGTATAAATAGAAATAGTAAATACGTTGTGGATAATAAAAACAATTTAATACAATTTTATTTCATTTCTACATACACAAATCGATGCACAAAATAATTATAGTGCCCAATTAATAACCAGCGTGCTAACAGTAGAATTTCGGGAGTTAAGTCTGTCAACAACCACGTAAAGACGGCCCCCGATCGTGTTTATATTTACTTCTGCCCTACTGAACCAGCGGAGGAATTATGGATTCCCAACTCGCTGGGTTGAAATGCCCTGTTATTAAATATGCTAACTGCCATTGTGTCTCTTAGTGTTTTGCGTCAGCAAATGGATTTATGACCCTCCGACTCTACCTGGGTGTTCAGGCCTTCCTTCATTTTTCTGATTGCGCAACCAAAGTCATAGCATCTTTGAAGGTTATGGTCTTGGCCCTTTCTAGGTAATGGTTAGTCTGGCAAGATGGGAATCGCTGCCTGTTTAATGACGAAGTCGTATTAATTATTAGTATTTGCGTAATTGGCGTTTATACTAACACTGCCTGAGCGGTTCACACGTTGAGTTACCGTGCTCGTCTGTCCCTTCCCTTGCAAAGGGTTTTGCCTCTGGCGTGGTTAACACGTTGAGTGCCCTTTTGCTTTTTCCTCTTGATGAAGCCCTGGTCTTGCCCCTTTCTAGGTAATGGTTAGTCTGGAAAGATGGGAATCGCTGCCTGTTTAATGACAAAGTCGTATTAATTATTAGTATTTGCGTAATTGGCGTTTATACTAACACTGCCTGAGCGGTTCACACGTTGAGTTACCGTGCTCGTCTGTTCCTTCCCTTGCAAAGAGTTTTGCCTCTGGCGTGGTTAACACGTTGAGTGCTCTTTTGCTTTTTCCTCTTGATGAAGCCCCTTACGAAAGTGGGCAAAACGTTGAGTTCTTCGACCTCAATCATGACCCGGTCCAATCCCGGAAATCGTTTGTTACTTAAAAACATTTTATGAAGTATGTTTTATTATAAGTATAGGGCCGAAGAGGAGGACGAAACGCAAATTAAAACTTTTATTTTTCATTATTAGTTTTAGATATATTTTTATCGCATTTCATTTGGAAATGTACTACATTTCTTCATTCAAAATCGATAATAAATGTAGTACTTTTCTGCCTAGCAACGGCGATTCGTTTTAGGTTTGGCAATACTGAAGCGTGTTGTTGGTGACACTGTAAGTCTATGTCAAATTCGAGGTTAGTAGGTTAGGTTTTGCGTCAGTTTTGACACAGATTGACGCTAAACCTAACCTGCTAACCTAGAATTTGACATAGACTTACAGTGTCACCAACAAGACACTTCAGTACTGCCAAACGCATAACATCAACTGGAGCTGCTTATTGTGGTTTAGTACATAGGAATGAGTTATGCTCATCTTGGTTATATTTTGACAGTTAGTGTCACATGTATATAAAAATTTAATATTTTACATTTCTTATGAAATGCGATAAAATAGTATACTCATCACGTTTAAAAAACATCACTTTTCTCAACTTGTATAGTAATATGCTATTATGTAACTCATCATGTAAGTAATTCAGTGTTGGTGTTAGTGCTATATTATGGACATTTACGGTAGCACCATTAGAAGCTTCTTTTCTGCGACTATATTTGAACAGGGAAAATGGGAATCTATTTGAATTAGCCAATTAAATGCAATCATTTCATAATTATTGACCTTGCAGCCACTTATTTAGGTATATGTAAATGAGGTCGTTTTATTTACAACGGCTAAACAACCTTCTAAGCTTTTAATGAAAGAATTCAGATTATATTTGTATTTTCTATTATCTTATATATTTCTAAAAGTCCTGACTCACTCACTCACTCATTCCCTCACTCACTGACTCATCAACGTCCAGCCCAAACTCTTGGACTTAGAAAGCTGAAATTTTGTACAGAGGTTCCCTTTATGATGTATACAAGGAATAAGGAAGGATATTTCGAAATTCAACCCCTAAAGAGGTAAAATGGGGGTTTTTGTATGGAAAAATAATATTAAATAGACATTTCGACTTGAAACATCGTAGGAGTATTCCTAAAAACAAATAAGCAAACATGTATTTCGTGATTTTCCGAAAATCAACCCCTTAGGGGGTGAAATTAGGTAAATAATCTTAAAAATCGATATGGGTGATTTGGGACGTTGATTGTGAAAATGGCATTTGAAATTTGGCAGGCAGATTTCTAATAGGGAGTAGGTATCCGCTAAGAAAGGATTTTTGAAAATTCAACCTCTAAAGGGGTAAAAAAGTGGTTGGAATTTTGTAAGATCAAATTGTGAACTGTCATTGAAAGTTTTTGGAAATTTGTCCCCTGGGTGGGGGGAACGGGGGGGACGGAACGGGACTGGACGGGACGGGAAAGGAAGGGACGGGACAGGACAAAACGGGACGGGACGGGACTGGACGGGAAGGGATAGAATGGGAGGGGTGGGGAGGGGAGGGGACGGGACGGGACGGTCGGGACGGGACGGGACGGGAAAAGGGACGGGGACGGGGACGGGGAAAGGGATGGGGACGGGGATGGGATGAGATGGGATAAGATGACAGGAAATAATTAGTCATTATTTATACACAAATAACGAACCTCGCGGGTACAAGGTCTCGGGTAACAGCTAGTTTTATATATTATTGCCTGCGAATCAAATTGTTTCATGGCTAGCTAATTTAGTGAATTATTAATTCCCTTTGAAAGTGACTAAAATGTTTTAATAAGCGATCTCCTATCTATTAGTCTACTTTTCTTATAGCAAAAAATATAGAACGCGACAATAAGAATTTAATGGAGCTGTTCAATATCATCGTGCTTTCAAAATTATTTTACAAAACTGTTTAGGTCTTTATCAACGTACATGTTGGCTTTCATCTGCAACATCAAAGCAAACCTCTGACTTTTTAACTTTACTAGAACTAAACTAATCATACAGGCAATAACAAAGTAAAGTATTTCCATTGTGTCTTTAGATTCGTTTTCCATTAAGGTTTTAATCTAAATCCGTCCCTAGTGGCGGAGTCTGTAAACTATAGGTTCACTGAGAGAACAATTTGTTCGCAACTCAAAAGCTTTTGTATAAAGGGCTTTGTGTATCGAGCAAACCGAACTAAGAAAGGAAATCTAGAAACAGCACAATTTGCCCATGTATTTTTAAAATAGCAAACATACAAGATCCAATTTAAAGTGTTGCTTTTATGTCTCCGTCGGCCCTAAACCTGGCAAAAGAGAGTTTGTGTCATAAAACACAGCGGGGTGCGTGGAATATGCATCCTGTGCTTTACGGCAACGCGTTGTCAACAAATTGTAACACAGTCAGGGGCGCCGCTTTCGTTATGAAACTTTGTTGTATTTTAAATTCAGAAAACAACTTTTTCGTGCAACTGCCCTCTCTCTTAAATATGTATGAAACGGCACCGCAGGCTCGGTTTTTAATTATACTTTGATGTTTAAGGCGACGCCTAAAAATTAATTAACACTTGTTCAGGTTTATTTCCACTATAAAAAGCTTTTATTTTCAGCATTTTCTCCTAAATTTATGCAATTCTCGTTACAAATTCCGTTCGCTCTCCAACTTTTCTAAGCGCCATTGTTGCCGCTCCGCCAGTATTCAACAAGTTTTGCTTTACTTCTGCTAATGGGTTTTGTATTTGTCGCGACCATAATTTAACGGCATAACAATCCGCAATTCTAATCCAAGGGCGGGCTTATTTAGTGTCCTTTTTAAGGGCGTGTGATAGTTGGGGACCGGACGAATAGCGTCGCTCGTCCTCAGTCAACAGCAGTATTTTTCAACATCACTAAACCTCCGTAACGAGCTTATGTGGAGCTTTGCAAACAAGGACTTGTTTCATACTGATAACAAAGTTTAACTTGGACCCTTCTGACCACATCAAATTGCTGTGTTAATCCCTTAATGTGTTTTTAAACTGATCTATTCCACTCTAATGCTTGTTCCAGGTTGGCCATGGAAATCCGGACGGCGCTTGAATAAACTCAGCTGAAACGGTGAGTGACAAGAGTTTTCAGATAGTTTTGTACCTGGCGAATTTTCGCAGGATTTCCGCCTAAATTGAAGAACAAATTCTAGTTAAGTTTTAGCGGATTCTGCAGAATCCTGCGGCACTTCGCCGCATCGAAATTATTTGCCCACCGCATCCGTTTGCTTAGTTATCTCCACATGAGCATAATAAACGTTTTCTACCCTATTTTATGCATACAAACTAATCCTGGGGGAAATAGGAATTCATGGTTGTAGACGCTGTCGCCGGAGTGCGTGTCGCGCAAATGGAGTACGTGCGAGGAGCCGACGACCCTTGCACGTATTAAAAGATAGGTCAGGATACGGTCGCAGGACCGTAGGATATCGTTTGGCCCATCAGCTTTTGTGTGATATTTGCGCTCATTTCCGAGTCCCCCTCGTCCTCTCGTAATTCTGTCGCAATTTTCTATCTCGCTATGATAAATGAATATGAGAAAATGTATACGCGCTCCTATAAAAGGGT
>CALNHX010012681.1:0-23287 GCA_940337035.1 Agriotes lineatus
TGACCTGGCTCACATAAGTGTTCGAAGAAAACATCAGTATAAGCTGGGACCTTAAGGGAGACACCAACGTGCTCTCGGTGCAAAAAAGCGCTTTCTTCTCGGGCACAAATGTAGCCCCTGTGAACTGCTTTTGAAGTTAAGCACAGCTCCAGCCAAAGGCAAAATTTATACGTTTGCTAAAGAACAAAAACAGAAGAGAAGCTTAGAAATAAAAGCATGTGAGCTGTACAGAGGTGCCGAAGTTCTAAAAACATTGCAGTTTGGCGAGTTGGAGCAAGGACGTCATCGAATAAAGCAATAGCGAAGGCATCGCCGTGAAATCTATGTATTATGCAACTCGCATTCGTCAATAGGCACTTCATATGGGTGACTCATATCATAATTGGCGATCTAAAAGTCGCCATTGAGTGAGTCAGAGCTCCAAGGGAAGTATACGCAAAGTTTCTTTTGTTTGGTGAGCACTGCGCTTGAGCTGTCACCATAAAGGCGTAGTAGAGACAACTATAGAGTGATTTAACGTTATTGCCAGAGCTATAGTACTACGCGCAAACGCATCGTAGCAACGGCATCCGACTTTGTGGTTTCATAAATATTGAAATTAATATGAAGTAGAAACAGTTTTTCGGGAGTAGATTGATAACTATTGCGATAATAACTGCGTAGTAGAAATAGCATTTGCGCGCAGGTTGACATTATTGTTGAAATAAATGCGTAGTAGAAAGAACTCGGCGTCGCGGGTTAGTGTTGTAGTATTTATTACTATTTAGCATTGTTTTTATGGAAAAAATAAAATTGGTTTTTAGTTGAAAGGATTTTTGGTGCTAAAATTTTAAGCTGAACATGAGTACAGGTCAAATTCTAGGTTTACTATAACAGAGGCTTTTCTTAACCCGACTGAGTTAAGCAAAGGGAGCAGAGAAAAACGTAGCGGCGTAGAAAACGACTTGTTACGTAAGACCAAAGAATAAATGGGAGAAAGGACAAAAGTTACAGACATGGCATCCAAGACAGTTTTCCTTAAAAGAAAATATGCTGGATTATGCTGGATACATAGTAGGGACAGACATAAACCGACTAAATAACTTTCACAATAAGGGAGAATTTTAAGAAGCAATATCCAAAATAGACTTAAGCGCTAATAAGAAGAAGACACAATATTCAATTGAGTTTCACGCTAATAGCATTTATAATAGACCACAAATATTTTTCTTGCATTGACGCTTGCCAACATGTGTAAGTTGCCAACGCGTAAGGCTTTATTTTGCCAAACGTCGATAAAAAAAATACGCAAATTTTGTCGCCAGAGTGCTGCGTTTTCTCTGGTGAAATCTAATTTAGCAGTGATGGAATAAATGCTTAATATTTCAGTTAATTTTTAACTTACTCTTACTCTCCAATATTAAATGCAAGAGTATGTGACAGGCTGCTCACAAATACTTTTTATAATACGAAGACATCTAAAGACAGCTGAGATTAAATTTTAGGGTATTCGAAGAAAGTTGCAAAAGAATATAGACCAAAAGAACTATCCCGATGCAGGGTAGAAAATCCCTATTAAGGTTTTTATATATCTTTTGTTGGTTATCTTTAGGTCTGAAGTTTTCTATTTGGCTGCTTATATAGTTTTTAATTATTTATGTATTTTGTAACACTACTTTTTTCAATTTTCATTGAATAACTTCAAGACAGTGCTATTATTTTAAATTTTATAACTCGTGAATAAGCGTCGGTTATGCAGCAATTTAATTTTCTCTGTATATTTTTTGGATGTACGGTGTCATAAATAGTAGACGGATAGTTTCGCTGATAACTATCTCCGGGCTGTTCGGCATTGTGCGAATAGCTTGCTTTTGAATATTATAAACGGAATTATAATTATAAATACTTCTGTTGGGTAAGAACTCATCATACAACGGAACCCACTAAATATTCTTTTAATACTAAGTAATGCTTTTTCAATTAGACTTTTTTACTTCGCCGAATCGATTCCGACCGCTCCTATTGAGTCTTCTGTAATAATTTATGTAACAACAATGTGCATTCTGGGTTCGTCTTAAATATAACTAATCTCGTGTTATATACAAAATAATAAATCATACTCGAACCACCTATTTCCAACTTTGACCCAGAAAACATATTACAAAAAAGAGGTACATCATTGTTCTGAGCATTATATTAACATTACCCAAAACAGACTCTTTTGACTTGTCAAAAGCGATTTGCTTATAATCCTCCACGACTTCTCATTATTTGCCAATTACACCACTAAAGCCCCGCGGTGTGAAAAGCAATTCCACCCCTACACACCTCATATCCAGTTAAACTTCCAACGGTCATATTGTGGTTACAGGTACAAATTTGCTCTGTAAACTCTGTGTAAACTGTAATCAGGAAACTTCCGTAATTACCAACTTTACCTTATTAATAGAATTATTTGACGCTTCGAAAACAATTAAGCACCGTATAGCACGCCTCACGTGGGAATTTAAAAAGGCCACGCCGACTGTCACCGAGAACTGCAAGCCAACCGCGAACTCAAAGCACGCTTCAGAAATTACCACAAAATATTTTTTTCGCAAAGTATTCGACGAATTAGCAGCGAACGAAAACATGTCAAGGGTTTCCAGCGACAATCCCGGAACTGAAATGCAGCTATTCAGCGCCGCTTGAACGGGGAAATTCCGCCGCTCCTGAATGCATTTCAACAAATTCGTTGGGAATTTGTGTTTAATATTAATTTCTGTGGGCTGCGTTGCTAAAAACGACGCAATTAGAAGGTTTTTTAACACCGTCGACATTTTCAAACCGTTTTTGTGGTCTTTCTATCTAAATTATTATAATATAAATTAGAATTTTTATGGTCTATCACCGTCTTTAATACCACTCAGCCAACTTTGATTTTACAAACACCCACTGTCGCAGCAGCTATATATGTTCACAAAGATTTATGTGTCGGATACATAATTTCTTCGTCAGAATTAATCTTAAGGTAAGGTTAGTTTTAAAATTTTAAAATGTCATATATCTATTATATTCGTTTTAATTCTTCTTCTTAGTATAGACTGAAAACCTATTACTAACCACACAAAGTGTAGTTCTATGAACCCTGTTCGGCCGCTGCTTGGGCAAGTCGGTAGACTAACTTTGTTAAAACAATAGGAAGAATAGCCCTCCACAGGGTCTCAAGTCACAACCACCATAGGAGTTGACAGGGTGTGCATTTCCAATAGAAACGCAAACGCTTTACCAGCTGGCCACCAGTTTTAATCGTTGCAAAAAGCTATTTTTCCGGTAGTCCTCATTCCTTCTATTCCCAAGGCTAGGCAATGGCCCAGCATAATCCTCTCCCTATCTTGCACTAGGTTAAACTAGTTTTTTTCCTGCTGCCCTTCACAACTCATCGGTTCATCTTTTTGGTGGTCTTGCAACACTCTTCGATGCTCTAGGCCGCTACTGAAATTGTCCAGTTCTCTGTCTTTATCTTTAGAAAATATTAGATTGACTCTCTTCTATGGATATTTTACAACACCGAACACTTTTTAATAAAGTGTAGATGTCGTTGTATATGTCTTACTTTTCGGTTTGTTGAAGAAATTTATCCAGACTGTCAAATTTAAAATGTATTTTCAATGTAGCCAAATGTTTGGTTACAATATCTAGCTTTGCAATGTTGTGCTTTCAAAATCTTCCATACCAATGCGACTTACATAAGGCTATAAATGTAAACCCACTCCATTCCTTGAAAAAAAATCCTACAATAATGTTGTTATTCATTTTTCGTATCTGTTATAGTGTGTACCACATGCGTATGAGAAGCATATCTAATATCTTTGTCTGACTGATACACATCTATATTTTTTTTTCAGTTCAATACCAGCATCGGTCTATTTGCAATGATTGACAAGTGTTTTATTTGTGATAAAGACATTGATGAATCAGGTGATGATGTTTCAAAAGAGCTATTAGCTGCGTAGCGTAAAATTCCCATCACATCTCATGTAGGAAATACATTAGAACCCAAAGCATTGTGGCTGATTTGAGAAGACAGGCGGCATTAAGCTCATCAGTACCAACTGAAAAAGGTAACGCTGAGGTCATCACTACCAAAATTCGACTTTAATAGTCAATACTTTCTCTGTACAGAACCTTTCAAAAATAAGAAAAGGACGCTCCTTGAAAAACGAAGAACGATGTATCAAGTTTGAACCGTAAAGTCCTTTTATGAATCGTGTATGGAGGCTGGTTCAACAAGAGCAGATCGATGGGGTCGCCTGTTCTGCATAAATTATTTAGTCGCTGAGGAAACCTTATACCACAAAGACTGTAGCGCAAAGTTCTTCAGACTTGCGACTATGTTTTTCAAGCCACGAATGAAATTTATTGATGAATTACGAACCGTAGTATCAGGGAAATTACTTACAAGACTATCAAAGCAAAACTGTTGGAAGAATTTGGAGATTATATTTCAGTGCCACCAGGAAGAAACCGACACCGTGTTTCAATCATCTATTTTAGAGACACTGGAATCTTTTGACTGATTCTTCATACGAAAAAATTGAGAAATTATCAAGTGATGAGCAAAACAGAATCGTGGAAAAATCAGCATAGATCATAAGGCAGAACATCCAGAATCAGGTGTATGATACAACCACCTACCCATCCGCTGATGACCTCCATAAGCACTCAAATTCTGTTTCCCCAACTCTACAAACATTCATGGAGGATGTGATGTTAAAGAAAACAAACATCAACTCCATTATTCGATCAAAGACCTGCATGTCCTCCATATTGAGGAGCCTTTCCTTCCTTCTTTACAGAAGGTATGGTTCGAAAACCTTGATGAACCTTCTTGCTAGTTTCGGCTTCTCGTCATCTTGAAACAATAAAGAAGCCAACCTGCGATCGATTACTAATAATAATATATGGCAGTATAATCGCAGATCAACCCCCTTATCATTTATACACCACGGTAGCTCAGAAATGTACTTACTCACCGCAATGGCCTAGCTAGCTTCAAAGTCGGTGGCCTTAGGTCGCAGATTTCTATCATCAGCTGATTGGCTGCAAGCTCTTTTAATAATAGTCAAAAAAACACAGGGCGCCAGAAATCACTGATTTCGAGAAATAAATAAAATAATAACAAACAATTAAGTTTATTTAATCAACAGGTCATAATTGGTTGTAACATCTGTATTACGTCGGTAAATTGTTTATTGCAAGGTTAAAATATTGTAAATAATACGATATAATATTAATGCTAAAAATGCAGCACGCATAAAAAATAAGCGAACCTCTTTTAGGCGCTTGGGTTGGATGTGATTGCAATTCAATGAAGGGATAAGCTTACCACTGTCATATGTATTAACCGTTATCTCGGTAATGATATTAAAATGGCGTGAAGGCACTTTTTACAAGATTTTTAATATGTATTCATTAAACAAAACTTTAAATTTGTGAAATGTAAATTATGGAACAAATAGTACATTATGTTTTAAATTTATAAAACATAGGTTTCTGACTGGTTAATACATTATGTTTTAAATTTATAAATGGTAGTTTTAAATTTGTAAATTATAAGTCAGAACAATTAATACATTGCGTTTTCAATTTATAAAGTGTAAATTAAATTTGGGACTGGTAAATCAGTTAGCGGTGATGTAGCGTCATTAATATCAATTCCGCCGACAATTCATGGGTGGGCAAGTTATCTTCAAAAGTTGTAATGAGACTAACTTGGTTGTGACAAAAAAGTCGCATGTAGGCGATGAATAAATAGTCCAGGATTTTTAACGTAGCAGCTTTCAGCAGCACAAACCTCGTGGCCAAAGTTGATAAGAAAATGAATGCTCCGTGTCCAAGTCAAGGTGGCATTCCCGAAAGGGTTGCTGGTCCCAGTTGTTGATTAGGGTGTTAATTAGGAACCCAAATAAGGAGTCGTCCGAAAAACGACATCAAAGAATGGCGTTTAAAGGTGACGTTGAAAAATTACGTCAACGAATAACGTCAAAAAAGAAGCTAACAAAAAACGAGAAATTACCAAAATGAATAACAAGCAATTAGCGTAAACATACCTGATTTTAATTATTAGCTCACAAGCGAAGTTAATTATAAATTGGTGCCGTAGCACGTGAGGAAAGCTTTTGTAGAAGCAAGTTACTTCTAACAAATGCCAGAATCAAATGGCCCAAAATAGCAGAATCGCGGTTCGCTGGCTCAAAGCGATAACAAATGAATTTCGGAAAAACCAAAATCAGCGCTTTCGCGCGGACAAGCGTTGCTAACGTTCGAAATACAGCGGGTTATAACTCAAGTGATCATATACAGGCTGGCCCGGAATAGATGAATAAATGGCGAAACAAATAGCAGGAACTAAAGATTTGTTTCAATCTCACTATGAAGTATAAACTTCAGAGCGATCTGCCAGGGAAATTGACTGAATTGCACCTCATCTTAAAAAATGAGATTGAGGATACCAAATAGGTGGAGTCCCTTTCTATATCTCTTAAAGAAATGGAAGACGAAGTGAAAGAAAATATAGATGAAGAAGGCGAGGAGTACGCGCCACAACATCAGCTGACTCCAGAACCCTCCCGCCTCAAGATAGCCAAAGTGATGTAATTTTCATGTTATAATTTTTCGTTAATGTATTTACCATTCCATGTACGTGTCTTAATATAATTTTATTTTTTTAATAAAAAATTGCTCCAACTTTTGATCATTTTAAAATAAATTATTGAATTATATACTCATTTTAAAAGAAGTGTACTGTTCTATAACTTCTTCTCTGAGAACTTTCTTTTTAAATTAACGTTAAAGAGGTTAAGGGGTAACGTTTATGAAAAAACGCAATGCTAAAAAATTTGTTTGAAATTTTTTTAACTTCTCGAGTATGTACTTCAGAAAATAGAACAGATAAAAAAAATAATAGAAGCATTCTTGTAGAAAATTTCATCGGCTTAAATTTTGTACCTTCTACTTTTTGGCCACGGCTAACCATTTTTGAGATATAATTCAAAAATCAAGATTCCGGGTACTTCCTAACTGGTCCAAACACAGCCCTGAAGTCTAAAATCCCCCTGACGTTAGAGATAAAAGCAGCAAACAGGCAACGAAGCCAGGCGTGCGAGTGCAAGCGGTCTTTTTTACGTATTATAAAAACGGCGAGAACGTAATAACATTAATTAGTATTTAACAGATTTGTATTAAGCTTCGAACTGCTGAATTATGTTGGTCAGTTCCGTTACTGTGCATTAAGTGGCTTCGACCCCAAACCATCGACTGTGATCGAATTCTCGCATACTCGCAACAATTACATACGTGGCTCTGGTGAATTCTCGGACCCCTTGCGTAAACATTTCCATGGGTTAACGTTCATCGTGAAATTCCCGCATAACTATCGCCTGCTACGACCATTCGTCGATCAATTGCGTCTTGGGTCTGGAGGAATCCTTCCCACTTTCTGCTTCAACCCAACTTCAACCTACAGACTCCATTTGCCTTCATGTCCGTGTTGTTCACACTGCATTAAGTTATAATTATTCTCGTGTCTCGATGGCTTCTACAGAGTTTTTAATTCCTGTATGTTTATACCGCTACTTCTAGTAGCTAGAGCTTACCTACCATCATAATTATAAGTAAATGTGTGTGTTATTCGAGTATTCACCTTATGGACACTAGCTTTGAGCTCTTCTCCTTCAGGAAAGGCCTAGAATAATGTAAATATACAGACTGAATTGTGATCAGCCTAATAGGTTTGATAAATTACAACTTGCATTTGCCGAATATTTTTCCCTGTAGTCTTATGTATTCAATATAGATTGTTATTTGTACCATGTGTTTGACTGTACTATGTACTCAGCAAATTAAAAGTTAGCAACTGCAGCCATGGAAATTACACACCTCGACCAATTTCGCTTACGCTTACGCCGAGGTTGTTCCCTTCGGGGTTAAGGAACGCCAATCATCTCCCGAGCGAGACTTAATAACCAGTGCCGCCCGGCAAATAATAATTACCTACTTTCTACGTCACTCCCGAATTGATATGAACAGAAAAACCTAGGGTTTCTGTATAGAACCGCGCATGTGTCCCACTGTAGCTAGTTTGGCGTACTTGGGCTTGATTACCTGTATTAAATGCATTTTAGGATGTAATAAAAGCAATGGTGGAGATCTAGAAGAGTGGGAATCGAAATGAGAAGGCAGTATAAATCACCGTATACTATATAGAAATTTCTTTTCAAGAAACAATCTTAGGTTACAGAAACCAGCAACGTGGACACTCCTCTTCAAAACGAGTTTTAAAATTGGTACAACGGTAGGCGACTGTTGACAGATGAAAATTTGTAGATGATTGTCGACAGTCACAGGCTAAACAGCTGGAAGCTCTCACACCAACTCAAAATTTTTGAAACAAGTTTGTCTCAATTTTTACAATCGTAGTAGATCATAAAGATTGTATTACAGGTATATGTATCAATCCCTTAATTATTGTAATTGATATTTGTTTCCAACATACCCACTCAGTGTCTGCAGTGCAGATTGATTCAATAACAGTTTATTTATTGATGGAACAAATTTATTTAATATTAGATGAGCATTCGGATCAGCTAAATTCAAATAAAAGTAAATTACTGAAATTGTGGTGGCTCTGAAATGCAATTAAAAGATTGTTTAAGCCCATTGTTTGTTATCTGTTATTTGAATTAACAGTCCACAATATCAAGATTTAATTAAATTGGCAACAGAAAAATCCCAGTTGCTCTGATGAATTATATTGCAGATATTTTTAGATCAAATAAGTATAATAAATTATTTTTTATTCTTCATTATTAAATTGCTATCGCAGTGACACAATTGCAAATTTAAATTCAAATAGCACTCACATTTTGATTTCTTAAAACAATGAAGGGTTTCTTTGATTTTCCAAGACACGTTACTATCGGTTGGAAGAAACCATCAGGCTCGTCAGGTTTTACTGAAAACTTTCTCATTATTCAAATCAAGTTCATAACATCTTCAATGCGCCGCACCAACGAGCAGTTTTTCAGTTTAGGCACTTTAAATATAAAGTGCCCACTGAAAGCTCAATAACTTTCATGGAGGCTTGATTGCCCTGGAAGTTGTGGAGATCGTGCAAATGCCACCAGATTATTGCCATTGCAAAAATGCAACTCGAATTAAGTTCTTGATAAGATGCAAATGCTGTGTAGTTAGGTCTTAGGCTAACTTTTCTATGCTGGAACTAAAAGTAATCAAAGAAGTTATTACATATTTCTGAATTAGCATGTTGTATTAGCCTGTTATATGTCAAAATATTTTCAGCAAAGGTATCATGCCGGTGTATTTTACCTATTCTTTGGTTTAGCCGTTTAACCTAAATCGAATTAACACCTTTTTTAAACACTTTAGTACATGGTTAAATCTTGTGTCTCTATTTATTCAGTATTCACTTGTTGGAACATATTTATTAGTTGAGATAGAATTTCTGATTTTTTAACACATTGGGCGGCATTGACGGTTATATCAGATGATAGTTTAGTCTTATTCTCACGCAAGAGGCTGCGACGGCTACACTAATGCAAATTATATATTTGAGCATTAACAATAATAATGTACAATTTGCAATTCGCATCTTGCCTCAACAAATGTTTGGCCTTCACAGCGAGTGCAATGGGTGACAGTAAAACCCACCAATGCAGTGCTCGCAGTACAATCTCACTATTCTCTCATCCCGAAAAGACATCCACGAAACCCATCCCGAAGTCCCGAAATCTTCACACTTGAGTCTAGGGCTCATGTCGACAAGACTCTGATCGTCTACATATCACTCCGAGGTCCCGCAACTTGTGCCCGATATATTTTTGAGCCGGTTTTTTAGTGATTAAATAACCCCTAAACCCCGTCGAACCGATTTTCGGTGGCAACAATTCCCCTAAAGCTGTGTCTGCTCGCCAATCCGTAAAAAAAAACGTAACCTAAAACTCAATTTACGAGGTAATAGCTATTAACATATCTAGGAATGTTATGAGTATCATAACTGCCGCAGATGTTGTATTGAAATCCGAGCTCGCAGAGCGAGGATTTTAAAACATTTGAGGCTGTTATGATTCATAACATCCGTGATTTGTTCAATAGTTTATCGGTTGCTGTATGATTATGGTTGCCATGTACGGTAATGGACTATTACCGTACAGATCAGTTATGATTTAGTTACCAGCCTACTTTTGTATATGTAAACAAGGCATTAATATCCTGCAACCGATAAAAAGATTTCCAAGCCGACAAATCACATGCAACTCGCGTTGTGACTACTACAGATTCAAGTAAAGACGCCTTCTATAAGGAAATCATTTATGTGTGACTACTCCTTATATTATGATCCAGTTTTTTTTACTATGTAAGGTACACGATTTCATCCGTTACTGTCGAGTTCAATTCGAATATAGGTAAAAACCATGAGACCATGACGTCAAAGCACTTTGGCCTTGTTATATAGGAGGTAGCGTTTAAGTCCAGTTACTTGATGCACCGTATGTTGAGTTTGTTTGAAGTTCGGCTGCATATCCTTAATTGGTGCACTTGAATATGTCAGGATTTAAACCGGACAGTGATGGCTGAGTATAGATATCGGCTGCAATGTCTTCTTCACAAATTTGAAATTGTGTTTTCATCCCCAATTTCGTTGTTAGATGAACTTTCCTCTGTTGTGTACTTAGCACCATAGAATTTTTACCAAGTTGAATATTAATTTCTTTATTTGCCTTTTGGAAAATGTACCATCGGAGTTTTTTATTTTCAAGTACTCGATGAGACTATCGCTAACGAGCGGTATTAAAGATTATTTACTGTTTCTTGGTATAACCTTCAATAAAACTTTATTTGAATCGAAAGGCACTATGCCACCAGCTTCAAATCCATTCATTAACCCTGGCTTTATAGCACATTTTTCTGATCTTCAATTTTGTGCTTATTTTTAGCACACCATCAGTTCGTAGTGTCCAGGCATTTTCCTACCTATAAAAAATTATTTTAAGATATGCCAGATACTTTTAGAAATTAATTCGGCAACTTATCCACAAGCTTTATTTATTAATTTAAAAAACCCATTTATGTTAGTTGAATCACTTGGAAGATCCATAAATTCAACATTATTCCATTTGCAAATATCTATAGCACAATATGGAAATACGAGGCTAAATTGTCGCCTATCAAAACTATGTTGCCTTTTAAACGATTATTAAACGAAGTAACTTTCCTTATGAATGATGTGGCAGACTTACTTGACCGCCTTCTTTCTGGTCAGTGGATATGTTTTTTTTTCGCGGATGGTCGCACATATAGTATAGTCATAGTTAGAGTCGTTAGAAGGAGAGCATTCGAAACAAGTCTCTCAGAAGTAAACTTTTGCAGGTCAAAACTTGATAAAGAGAATACTTGCGATAATTTCAATTTCCTCTTATACAGTATTATTGGTATGCTTGCTTGCAAACTTATTGTGTAATGTGACATAAGGCATTATTTTTTGATACAGAAATAATCGAGAGCCCTTCATGGGAAAGTATCCCCTAATAGTTATTTAACAAACAAGTATGTTAATGAGAGCGATTAATAATCGAGACATTTTAACGCGCGAGCGCCAGCGAGTTAGTTACAACATTTTTCCGTTAATCGTTTGTTATTAATTTGAAGAAAATCTAATTTTATTCAATGAAAAGAATTTGACACTTAAAGTTTTGACATTAATTATACCGGGTGACCACAAATGGTTGTGAATTTTTTTCTTGGGCATTGTTTATGTTGGTGGCCCTGTAAGTCTAGGTCAAATTTGTTTGTGTTTTCGTTTTGCGTCAGTTTTGACACAAACTGACGCAAAACCTAACCTGCTAGACTTACAGTGCCACCAACATAAACAAATTTTTAAAAATCGTTCATTAATATAGAATCATCATTAATAAGGGTCATTAATAGACGATTTTCTATACATTAATGAAACCCATAAATAAACGATAAACAGAAAAATATGTTAAAGCTTCTAGTTCGGGGCTTGCGTTTATACACACCTAACATGTTGTGTCAGTTATTTAAAGTTCTAATCACGGCTCGTTTGAAGTATCGAAGAATTTCACTATCGAATTACTCCAAATCCAGACGCGTTTTATCATAGCCTGATTGCTTTCCACCCATCTGCCTCTCCCAAACTGGTCGTTTCTCGAACCACTATTTCAATCCGTAGTTTTTCGAACCTTTTGGCTGTCCTCGTAACCCATTCATTATATAACCTTGCATGTTTCCCAATATTCGTTTCAAATGTAATATTTACGCATTTATGTTATTATACTATTTGTAAGATACTGCGTATCGTTGGACTAGTGGATTCATATCTTGAGCTCATCCCGTCTGGGAGGACTAGTCGCTATTTGGGAGCCATGGATGACGTGACGTCTTTAGTGTATCATTTGCCGTGATGTCACGTTTAGGGAAATTCCCTTAGGAGTAACTGATAGAGGTTAGCCGTCGGCAAACATCCGAGAACGATATGTAATACGGATTTCTTTGTATCATCCGAATGCCCTGCGTTGTTTCGTCCAAACCTTTAAAATGAAATATTAAATTACGAACCAAATCCGGGTATCGACTAAACGCTTTCTATTTATTGATCTTGATTATGGTCGCCGATTTTGAATTTAAAACTGCGAATAAATATAAATTAGCCCCTCGCTATGGCTGCATTTATACCTACGTATAATTGTCAATGTGGTCTTAAAACTACACACAGTAGAATACTTCGAAGCTGTAAACATTATTTAGCAACATATTATGTTCAGCTTGTTTTAGTTCTGATAACTCCAGTGTATCAGCACGCAGCTCAGAACTCGAACTGCAATATTACTTTAATCCCTTTTGTGGTTTAATAATTATTTAGAATTTCTACACGAAAAGTAACCAAATAATCTAACATAACAGTTTTGCCTAAATATATTTTTAAATAAGATCGTAATACATTAGGCAAATATTAATTGAACAATATTCGCCGATTTATTTGTTTTTGCTGTCTCCACTCACATGATCGTCAACTACGATTGACAGTTATTAAGAAATTGGTGTTAATTAGCAATACTTAATTTTATTCTCTGTTTCCTAAGGGGCTCCTTTGAATGTACGGCCCCGCTAAGAAGGTCACCAAATATAAATGCTTTTCGGCGTAAGTTTTTAAAACCATGTTATAAATGTTGCTCAAATGATGTACTTGGGCTTTAACTAAAACGAAACGTAAATCGAGTAAGTTTTATAACTTGCATTATGTGGTCAAATTTGTTGAGTAACCTAATTCTATTATTAAAATTCTAATTAAATTCACATGGCTCATATGGACGATTTTTCGTTTCTATAAAGTTATTGGATTCCTATAAAGTTATTGGATTCAACACTACAGCTGTTTTATCTAAACTGAAAGATGGATGACGAACCATTAATGTAAGTTTTAATTGTAGGAAGCAAAGTACTAATATATTAATTGCCATGTTCATGTAGACGTTCCACAAATAGCAGAATACGATGTAGGCTTTTAAAGGTCAAAGGTCGAAAAATAAAAGAAAAATATCATTTTATTCGAGCATTCGTTTGACGAAAAATAAGACGCAAAAATAAAAAAGATAAATGTATATTATAAAAATGTAATTATAAAAAACCAAGTAAGGTACAGCACAGATAACTACTCAATAATGTCAGATTTAGTTACTTTGCATATTTACTAAGCAATTAGTAAACAACTAGATAATTAGTACATTAACATTTTGTACATAATTATTTTTCCACAATTTCAATTAATAACATTAAGCTACATTCATTTTTAAAGAATAATATGTATAGCTCATCACTAAATTAGTAAATCACTGGATATTTATACGTACGCCTTACTGAAAACTACATAACTAAAGTTATATAAATAATAGTATCATATTTAGCTGCGATTTTATTTCTGAATGTTTTGAAAACGAGTTACCTTAGATATTTACCGAATAACTAGTGAAGGGTTAACTATTTAATAAAATAAGATGTTGTACATAAATGTACATATTTATAAATAGAAACGTTCAAGTTAAACCTAGATGTGTGCTGTGATTGTTAATTTAAGCTATTAGTAAATTATTAGTTACTTATAATCACACCGTTTTCCTAACATAATTTTGATTTAATTATACAACTAACCTTGTCCTTAAATTAACTTCTAGAAGTTACTTATTTAGTTAAGTAATTCAGGTATACTTAGGAATTACTATATTGTTATTAAATTAATTTTTTAGTAACGACGGGTGTATTTCCATACATAACAGAACATTTCTTATAAATTAACTTAATCTTATCAACGTTGAAATAAAGCCTAGATTGTCCTAGTCCCTTTATTTCATATTAAATTAAGTTTAATCATTAGTTTTATGTGCAATAAATGAGCTAATTAGTAAATTAAGTACTTATTAGCCCTGGCCTTTCATGACATCTTGAGCTAATTAGATACTTGCGGGGAACTTAGTCTCTACATAAATTAACTAATTAGTTGACTAATTGATGTTTTCCTACAAATTAACTAATTAAGGTCAGAGTTAGAACAAACATCCGTTAACGTAACTCTATACATTAATTAATTAGTTAGGTCATTGACCTATTCTCAAGAATTAACTAGTGATGCATCTAACAGTTTTGTTCTAAACAGTCAGTTTACTTGCATTTGTAATTAGTAAATGTCTCTACTTATATTAATTATTACACAAGAACTAATTAGCTAATTAGTAAATAATATATTTGTAACCACAGGCTCCTCATAACAGCTCAAACTAATCAGATCAGTATTAGGTCCTTAGTAGCTGAAAAAATCCAGCTGTTAACTTAATCTCTACATAAAGCAAACACAAAAAAGTTTATTTAATTTTCCTTTTGCTCAAGCTTTAAATAAATTAAGTAATTCATCGACCTTCAAGAATTAACGGTATTGTATTTGAGGTAATCGCTCAGTTTAATTAGCTAGTTGTAATGTTACCTAACTAATTATTTTATTGAAAGCAATAAGTTTAGTTCAATTTGCAATAAATAGATAGATATCTAAATTGTATATTTGTTAAAACTCTCAATATGGACTATATTGCCACATACATTTTTTATTGAAAACGTTGAAATGAAATATAGACTGCTACTCCAATAATTTTATATTAAATTAAATTAAATTTGTTAATTAGTAGATTATGTGATGCTTTTAAGCACATCTTTCATAACATCTTGAAGTAACAGGACAAGTATTAACTACAAAGAAGTTTAAAGAACTTTGCCGCTAACTTAACCTCTACCTAAAATAACTGATCAGTTAACCAATTGCTATATCTCCAGGTTGACTATTAAGCACAGAAGAGCTGAAATAACTTGTCTTTAACTCGAGTTTTAGATACATTAATGAATTGGTAAACTAGCAACTCAAGCATCTTCCAAAATTAACTATATTTCATTTGAGTTAACTACTTGCTTTAATGAGCTAATTGTATAGTTGCGCAACTAATTATATTGTTGGAAACCGACGGGTGTATTTCCATTCGCAACAGCTAGTTGGAAACATACATTTTATATCAGTTGAAAGTAGACAAATATTAGAGGAAAAACAGTTGTAATAATCTTGTCGTTAGCTTAATGCCCACATAAGTAACTAATTAAGTATTAGAAGCAAATAAATTTAAATAATCATGCTGTTGCTTTAAGCTCTACATAAAGTAACTAATTAGTTAGCTAAATTATCTCCTCGAATAAATGAATTAAGAGCAGAGCTAAAAAACTGAAGATCTAAAGTAAATTAATTCATTAGTCAAATTATAGTAGTGTTATTAAAAATTAACTATAATTCACCTGGGTTTAATTCAATTAACTGATTGTAAAATTATGTCACCAATTGTTTGGCTTGCTTACTTCCATTCGCAGTTGTAGAAGGTTGACAAATTTAAATATTTGATTACTAGATGACATTATTCTTATAAGCACACGTCTTTAGTGATATCTTGAGCTAAGTGGAGAAGCGTTATATACAAGCAAGTTAAAAGAATGTCGGTGTTAACTTAATCTCCACTTGCAGTAGCTAATTAATTAACTAATTCATGTACTTTTACAACCTTAACAACTAAACGACAGAGTTAACAAATTTGATGCTTACTTAATCTCTATGTAAGTTAATTTATTAATTAAATTATTATCGTTTCAAGAACTAACTGAATTAACTAGAGCGCACCAGAGTTTAGTTTAATTAGGGAACTGTAATGCAAGTAATTGTTTTTATTGGTAAACGATTGAGTTACTTTCATTCGCAATTAATAGATGACGATTAGTTATGTGCTAATTAACGCTCCAGCTCCTTGCATATTAACTGAAGCTGTAGATAAATGATTTAACAATTGAGTTTACTTTAATTAGCTACTTGTAAAGTTATGTAACTAATTGTTTTCTTGTAAACAATTGGTTTACTGCAATTGCAATTAATAGATAAGAACTTCAAGTATATATTACTTAAAAACTCCCAACATCTGCTATGCTTTAACATAAATTAATTTAAGGCATTGAAATTAAGCCTACGTTGTGTATTAAATTAAGTTAAATTATTAGTTATATCTGCAATCAATGAAATAACCAGTAGATACTCGCTGGGAACGTAGTCTCTTCATAAATTAACTAATTAATTGACTAATATAGATGTTCTCTTACAAATTAGCTAATTAAGGTCAGTCTTAGAACAAAAATTCCGTTAACTTAAGCTTAGATTTAGTAAATTAGTTAATTTATTAGCCTATCCTCAAGAATTAACTAGTAATGCTACTAATTGTTTTGTTATTTATTAGTTAAAAGGCCCAACTTTCTTTTATAGCATATAATTTCATTAATAACATTCAAGTTGTAACGCTTGCATCTGCATTAATTTATAAAACAAACATTAAAAATGTATTAATTATGCCTTGCTTATTAAGCGTTATCACGGGCTACATCTTGCCTCTGCTCGAACAAGTGATAGCGAACGCTGACCCGCTGTGCGCAAACTACGAAGAGTAAACCAGCGCGCCGCCTCTCACCTAATAATGTCTGAAGCGGTTGGTTTTGATAACACGCCCGAAGAGTATAAAGGAAGCTCCACGACCAGTTAACGTAACTTGAGAATATCCGAACTTGAGTCTACGGGGTGCTGACTAGTAACACACCAGCCCCAGTCCTGAACTCTCCGCTTCTTTTCCTGATCCCAAATCCGTTCCTACCTAGGTCCTTCGACCTGGCAAGCTGAACTGTCTAACGGAGCAGATGTTAATCCAAACTTTCCGTATTTTACCTTGGTTGATGAATTTTCTCTGGAAATCGAATCCTTGAGGTTAAAACCCTCGCTTGGTTGATAGACTGTGTTGCAGGGTTAACAGCAAATTTCTAAGCGCAAATACCGGCGCCTAGAAACATTTCACTGAGATACTTTAGCCCGCTCCTTAATATCTATTGACATACCTGTAATAATTCACGTAAAAACCCGCAGATACCTCCAGCACCGCTGCAGCAGCAGAAGTCGCCAGCGGCCAAAATTGCAGACCCTTCTCGGACTAATCACAAACTTAAAATTACACTCTTACGTTATTCCGGGAGCCCCGGATTCACTTCATGAGGCACCGCTTCAACACTCGTGTGAATTTAACTTCTAGATAACACAGGTAATGAGTAACTTCTGTCTTTGCACCTATTTTGTTAGAGCCAGAACCGTAAACAAACCTTCGACATTTTGGGCCACTTCATATCGCCCAGCGCGACGTCACCGGTCGGCAGCGCTGCAGTCACGCACCAGCCCGATCCCGAGAAGGTTGGAATCCACAACACTCGACCGTGTCTGTTATTTTGGTTGCGGATGGGGCAGGAACAACAAAATACATCCCAGAGGAGATCATTTGATTATATTAATGTGCAAATCACTTATTTACGAATTTCGTCTTATTTTGTAACTACAGTTAAAAACAATATATGTAGAGTAGTTACAAGATGTTTTTCCTGATACTATAAATATATATTTGAGTTTGAGCGAACACTGACTGCGATTTGAGCTAACCGAGGTAGAAATTTAATTAAGAGAGCCCTTCTCAGAAACCTAGAAACTTTTGAAATGTTACAAAGTTACGCCTATATATGTGCTGTACCCGTACTGTATTATTAATTACATCGACTTACATTAATTATTAAATGAATTCTAATTAGGTAGTTAGTAAATCATATCATATTTCTAACCATAAGCTCTTCCTAACCATACAAACTGACCAGACCAGTATTAGGTTCAAAGCAGTTGCAAAAATCATGCCATTAACTTAATCTCTACATAAAACAACCACAAAGAAGTTCGATCAATTTTCCGTTGCTCAAGCTTTAATAAATTAACTAATTTATCGATCTTCAAGAATTAACGGTATTATATTTGAGCTAATCACTCAATTTAATTAGCTAGTTGTAAAGCTACCCAACTAATTATTTTATTGAAAGCAATTGGTTTAGTTCCATTCGAAATTAGTAGATGTAGACCTAAATCAGGGTAAAGGTTATTTCAATTCCCCCAACTGTGGGCGGGCTGCTATAGGGACCTTCCGTCCTCTTCATCCAAGAACGGGAAACTCGGGATGGGTGAGAGAAAGGAGGGGTGGAGACTGGAAGAAAGGTCAGGAAAGGTGGAAAGATACTGCCCCGGCATTTGCCTCAGAGAAGGTACTCTGTTGACTCAGGAAAACCACATAAAAACCTGAATCAAGGCAGGCGGCCGCAGGAATCGAACCCACGACCTTCCGAATGCTAAGTGGACGTGCTACGCACTAGGCACGGAGCTCGGTGACCTAAATCATATATTCGTTAAAACTCCCATTATCTACTATATTGCAACATATATTTTCAGTTAAAAACTTTGAAATTAAATCTAGGCTCTGCTGTCCCAATGATTTTATATTATATTAAATTAAATTGATTATTGTATGATTCATTTTACATAATCAGTTAATTCGTAAATTATGTGATGCTTCTAAGCACGTTTTTGTAACATTTTGAAGTAAAAGAACAGGTATTAACCTTAAAGAGGTTTAAAGAATCCTACCGCTAACATAAGCTCTAAGTAAAATAACTGATTAGTTAACAAATTGCTATATTTTCACGTTAACTGTTAAGCGCAGAAAGGTTAAAAAAGCTTGCCTTTAACTTGAGATTTACATTAATTAATTAATTGGTTAACTAATTCATATATCTTCAATAATTACCTACATTGCACCTAAGTTAATTACTTACTTTAATGAGTAATTGTAAAGTTGCGCAACTAATTATTTTGTTGGCAACGACCGGTGTACTTCTACTTGATATAGGTAGTTGGAAACCTAAATTATACAGGGTGTTTCAGACTGCCTCCCCACCGATTAGTCATAGCTTCCTTGGGTATAATAAATCAATTAACTTAATATACCTTTGTACAAAGTTCCTGCAGGAAGAAGCTATATGGCCTTCAAGTTCAATTTTTTATTTTTTTATTTTAATTTCCACAAATGTAGAGATAATTTGAATTTTGGTATACATGCGCACTATTATGTACTGCACTAGTAAAACATGTTTGATACACTAAACTTCACTGTAGAGGCACTTGACCTTTTTAGCTATAACTTTGTTTCTTATAACATTTTCAGTTAGTATCCGTCACCGACCTCATTAATAGATTTATTATTGTTGTTTACTAGATCACAATCATTGCCTATTGTTTTTGCGAACATGGCTATTTGATAATTACACGTCTTAATGACAACCCAACACTTTTGATGAGCAGGTAAACGGTTGCTTTCACGTTGATGAACTAAGAGTAATTAACTTTTACACTTTTTAATTTTCTTTCGGATAACTTAAAATTTAAATAAATGTTATAAGTAACAAAGTTATAGCTAAAAAGAGTTTTCAGATATACGTAAAGTGCCTCTTATAGTGAAGTCTAGTGTATCAAACATTTTTTACTAGTGCAATACATAACAGTGCTCATGTAAACCAATATTCAAATCTTTATATTTGCGGAAATTCACCACAAATGAAAATATTAAAAATTTAACTTCAACGCCATATAACTTTTTACTGGAGGGACTTTGTATTAAGCCATATTAGGTGTAATCGATTTACTATAACCTAAGGAATCTATGACTAATCGGTGGGGTGGCAGTTCTGGAACACTTTGTATATCAGTTGAAGGCAGACAAATATTAGAGGCAAAAATGTTTAAATAATTCTGTCGTTAACTTAATACCTACATAAGTAACTAATTAAGTATTAGAACCATATAAATTGAAATAATCATGTGCTGTTAATTTAAGCTCTATACATATAAGGTAACTAGTTAATTAGCTTAATCATCTCCTGGAATAAACTAATTAAAAGCTGAATTAAAAAACTTGCTGCTAATTTAAGGTTTAAAGTAAAGTCAAATTATGGTGTCATTAAAAATTAACTATAGTAAACCTCAGTTTAATGCAATTGTAAAATTATGCCACCAATTGTCTGGGTAGCTTACTTCCATTCGCAATTTATAGATGGTAACTAATCTAGATATTAATCGTTTGATTACTAGAATACATTATTCTTATAAGCGATATCTTGAACTAAGTAGAGAAGCATTAGATACAAACAAGTTGAAAGAATATTGGCTTTACTTATTCTCTACTTACAGAAACTAATTAGTTTACGAATTCATGTACCTCCACCAATTAACAACTAAACGACAGAGTTAACAAATTTGCTGCCAACAAAGCTCTAGGTAAGTTCATTAATTGATTAACTTATTACCGCTTCAAGAATTAACTGAATTAACTATAGCTCACTTGAGTTTAGTTCAGTTAGCTAATTGTAAAATTATGCCACCATTTGTTTGGCTAGCTTACTTCCATTCGCAATTAATAGATAGTGACTAATCTAGATATTAATTGTTTGATTACTAGATTACATTATACTTATAATAAGCACACGCCTTTAGTGATATCTGCTTTAACTAAGTAGAGACACATTAGATATAAACAAGTTTAAAGAATTGCTTTAACTTAATCTCTACTTGCAGTAACTAATTGGTTAACTAATTCACGTACCTTCACCAATTAACAACTAAACGACAGAGTTAACAAATTTTTCCGCTAATTTAAGCTCGAGGTAAGTTAATCAATCAACTAAATTATTAGCGTTTCAAGAATTAACTGAATTAACTATAGCACACTTGAGTTTAGTTCAGTTAGCTAATTGTAAAATTATGCCACCATTTGTTTGGCTAGCTTACTTCCATTCGCAATTAATAGATAGTGACTAATCTAGATATTAATTGTTTGATTACTAGATTACATTATACTTATAATAAGCACACGCCTTTAGTGATATCTGCTTTAACTAAGTAGAGACACATTAGATATAAACAAGTTTAAAGAATTGCTTTAACTTAATCTCTACTTGCAGTAACTAATTGGTTAACTAATTCACGTACCTTCACCAATTAACAACTAAACGACAGAGTTAACAAATTTTTCCGCTAATTTAAGCTCGAGGTAAGTTAATCAATCAACTAAATTATTAGCGTTTCAAGAATTAACTGAATTAACTATAGCGCACTTAAGTTTAATTCAGTTAGCTAATTGTAAAATTATGCCATCAATTGTTTTGGTTAACTTACTTCCATTGGCAATTAACAGATGGTAACTAATTTAGATATTAATATAATACATTATTCTTATAAGCACACGTCTTTAGTGATATCTTGAACAAAGTAGGGAAGCATTAGATACAAACAAGTTGAATGGATATTGGCGTTACCTTATTCTCTACTTACAGTAACTACTTAACAATATTACGGCAGAGTTAACAAATTTGCTGTTAACTTAAGCTTTAGATTAGTTAATTAATTGATTAAGCTATTACCGCTTCAAGAATTTACTGAATTAACTATAGCGCACCTGAGTTTAATTCAATAACTTAATGGTAAAGTTATGCGACTAACAGCTGGTTGTAAAAAAGTTACTGTCATTCGAAATTAGTAGATGACGATTTAAGTTATGTGTTAGTTAACGCTCTCAGCTTCTTGCATATTAATATAACTTGTTGATTAACAATTTCAAATTAAGCCTAGATTGAGCTAACCTCGTAATTGTACATTGAATTAATTTACATCAATTGTTATATATTTAATTAAGTAGTTAACGGGTAGATTAACTTACTCTTACCAGTATACATTTTTAGTGACAACTTCAGCTAAGCAGTCAAGTATTAGGCACAAAAAATTGGAAATGATTTGCTGTTAACTTAATCTCCACATACAGTAACTAAATAGTTGGCTAGTTGAAGCACCTCCACCAATTAATTAAAGCCAAAGCTTGTGGTTAACTGAAGCTGTACGTAAACTATTTAACAACTGAGTTTACTTTAATGAGCTAATTGTAAAGTTATGTAACTAATTGTTTTCTTGTAAACGACTGGTTTACTTCTATTTGCAATTAATAAATAGGAACTTTAAGTATATAGTAGTTAAAACTCCCAACATATCCTATGCTTTGGCATAAATTAATTTAAAATGTTGAAATTAAGACTACATTTTGCTGTACCCGTAATTGTGTATGAAATTAAGTTGCATTAACTTTTGTGTGCCAATAATTAGTTAATTAGTGTATTATGTTAAGAGTAACGTCTTTATTGATTTATCCTCCATAGAGTTATCAGTTAGTTAAATAATTGCGTATTAAACGCAAGAAAGTAGAAAAACTTTTGCCGTAGACTTCATTTTCGAATGAGGTAACTAAATAGTTCATTAACTGATATACTTCCGCGATTAACTAATTAGATGCAAATATGAAAACTTAACGCTGTGTTTAAATTAATTAACTAGTTAAATAATTGACGTGTTCATAAATGTTTAATTCAAAGCGTTCAAACTAAGCCTATATATGTTTTACCCCGTAAGTGATTAGTACATGCAGTTACAATAATTATTACATGTGGTGCATCTAAATAGTTAACAAGTAAATAATATTATAAAATTGCTAATTAATCAATCTCTAAGAATTGCCTATTTTAAGCCTACATTTTTATAATTAACTCAGGTTTCGTTTAACCAGTTAGTTTAATTAATTATGTAAAGTTATCCATCTAATTACTGTGCGAACAACAATTGGTTTACTTCATTCACTACTAGTAGATTGCGATTCCTCAGTAGAAGCGAGCTAGTGTTAAACTCTGTTTAAATTAAGAGTAATATTTCATC
>CALNHX010012682.1:0-23265 GCA_940337035.1 Agriotes lineatus
GTCCCATATGTCCCTAACGTCCCAGACGTCCTAAATGTCCCATATGTCCCTAACGTCCCAGACGTCCCAGCTGTCCCGTATGTCCTTAACGTCCCTGATGTCCCAGACGTCCTAGATGTCCCATATGTCCCTAACGTCCCAGACGTCCTAGACGTCCCATATGTCCTTAACGTCCCAGACGTCCCAGATGTCCCATATGTTCCTAACGTCCCAGACGTCCCAGATGTCCCATATGTTTCATATGTCCCTAATGTCCCAGGCGTCCTAAGTGTTCCATATGTCCCTAACGTCCCAGACGTCCTAAATGTCATATATGTCCCTAACGTCCCAGACGTCCCAGTTGTCCCGTATGTCCCTAACGTCCCAGACGTCCCAGACGTCCTAGATGTCCCATATGTCCCTAACGTCCCAGACGTCCCAGATGTCCCAAATGTCTCTAACGTCCCAGACGTCCCAGATGTCCCATATGTCCCATATGTCCCTAATGTCCCAGACGTCCCAGATGTCCCAGACGTCCTAGATGTCCCATATGTCCCTAACGTCCCAGACGTCCTAGACGTCCCATATGTCCTTAACGTCCCAGACGTCCCAGATGTCCCATATGTCCCTAACGTCCCAGACGTCCCAGATGTCCCATATGTTTCATATGTCCCTAATGTCCCAGGCGTCCTAGATGTCCCATATGTCCCTAACGTCCCAGACGTCCTAAATGTCCCATATGTCCCTAACGTCCCAGACGTCCCAGCTGTCCCGTATGTCCTCAACGTCCCAGATGTCCCAAACGTCCTAGATGTCCCATATGTCCCTAACGTCCTAGACGTCTCATATGTCCTTAACGTCCCAGACGTCCCAGATGTCCCATATGTTCCTAACGTCCCAGACGTCCCAGATGTCCCATATGTTTCATATGTCCCTAATGTCCCAGGCGTCCTAAGTGTTCCATATGTCCCTAACGTCCCAGACGTCCTAAATGTCCCATATGTCCCTAACGTCCCAGACGTCCCAGTTGTCCCGTATGTCCCTAACGTCCCAGACGTCCCAGACGTCCTAGATGTCCCATATGTCCCTAACGTCCCAGACGTCCCAGATGTCCCATATGTCTCTAACGTCCCAGACGTCCCAGATGTCCCATATGTCCCATATGTCCCTAATGTCCCAGACGTCCCAGATGTCCCAGATGTCCCATATGTTCCATATGACCCTAATGTCATAGGCGTCCTAAATGTTCCATATGCCCCTAACGTCCCAGACGTCCCAGACGTCCTAGATGTCCCATATGTCCCTAACGTCCCAGACGTCCCAGATGTTCCATATGTCCCTAACGTCCCAGACGTCCGAGATGTCCCATATGACATATATGTCCCTAATGTCCCAGACGTCCCAGATGTCCCATATGTCCCTAACGTCCCAGACGCCCCAGATGTCCCATATGTCCCTAACGTCCTAGACGTCCTAGATGTCCCATACGTCCTTAACGTCTCAGACGTCCCAGATGCCCCATATGTCCCTAACGTCTCAGACGTCCCAGATGTCCCATATGTCCCATATGTCCCTAATGTCCCAGGCGTTCCAGATGTCCCATATGCCCATATGTCTCTAATGTCTCAGGCGTCCTAAATGTCCCATATGTTCTTAACGTCCCAGACGTCCCAGACGTCATAGATGTCCTACATGTCTTTAACGGCCCAGACGTCCCAGATGTCCCATTTGTCCCTAACATCCCAGACGTCCCAGATGATCCATATGTCCCATATGTCCCTAATGTCACAAGCGTCATAGATGTCCCATATGCCCTTAACGTCCCAGACGTCCTAAAAGTCCCATATGTCCTTAACGTCCCAGACGTGACAGCTGTCCCGTATGTCCCTAACGTCCCAGATGTCCCAGACGTCCCATATGTCCCATATGTCCTTAATGTCCCAGGCGTCCCAGACGTCCCAGTCGTCCCATATGTCCCTAACGTCCCAGACGTCCCAGACGTCCCAGACGTCTTAGATGTCCTATATGTCCCTAACGTCCCAGACGTCCCAGATGTCCCATATGTCCCATATGTCCCTAATGTCCCAGGCGTCCCAGTTGTTCCAGATGTTCCATATGTCCCTACCGTCCCAGACGTCCCAGACGTCCCAGATGTCCTAGATGTCCCATATGTCCCTAACGTCCCAGACGTCCCAGACGTCCTAGATGTCCCATATGTCCCTAACGTCCCAGACGTCTCAGATGTCCCATATGTCCCTAACGTCCCAGACGTCCCAGATGTCCCATATGTCCCATACGTCTCTAATGTCCCAGGCGTCCTAGATGTCCCATATGTCCCTAACGTCCCAGACGTCCTAAATGTCCCATATGTCCCTAACGTCCCAGACGTCCCAGCTGTCCCGTATGTCCTTAACGTCCCAGATGTCCCAGACGTCCTAGATGTCCCATATGTCCCTAACGTCCCAGACGTCCTAGACGTCCCATATGTCCTTAACGTCGCAGACGTCCCAGATGTCCCATATGTCCCTAACGTCCCAGACGTCCCAGGTGTCCCATATGTCCCATACGTCTCTAATGTCCCAGGCGTCCTAGATGTCCCATATGTCCCTAACGTCCCAGACGTCTCAGATGTCCCATATGTCCCTAACGTCCCAGACGTCCCAGATGTCCCATATGTCCCAGACGTCCCAGACGTCCTAGATGTCCTATATGTCCCTAACGTCCCAGACGTCTCAGATGTCCCATATGTCCCTAACGTCCCAGACGTCCCAGATGTCCCATATGTCCCATACGTCTCTAATGTCCCAGGCGTCCTAGATGTCCCATATGTCCCTAACGTCCCAGACGTCCCAGATGTCCCATATGTCTCATACGTCCCTAACGTCCCAGACGTCCTAAATGTCCCATATGTCCCTAACGTCCCAGACGTCTCAGATGTCCCATATGTCCCTAACGTTCCAGACGTCCCAGATGTCCCATATGTCCCAGACGTCCCAGATGTCCTAGATGTCCTATATGTCCCTAACGTCCCAGACGTCTCAGATGTCCCATATGTCCCTAACGTCCCAGACGTCCCAGATGTCCCATATGTCCCATACGTCTCTAATGTCCCAGGCGTCCTAGATGTCCCATATGTCCCTAACGTCCCAGACGTCCTAAATGTCCCATATGTCCCTAACGTCCGAGACGTCCCAGCTGTCCCGTATGTCCTTAACGTCCCAGATGTCCCAGACGTCCTAGATGTCCCATATGTCCCTAACGTCCCAGACGTCCTAGACGTCCCATATGTCCTTAACGTCCCAGACGTCCCAGATGTCCCATATGTCCCTAACGTCCCAGACGTCCCAGATGTCCCATATGTTTCATATGTCCCTAATGTCCCAGGCGTCCTAAGTGTTCCATATGTCCCTAACGTCCCAGACGTCCTAAATGTCCCATATGTCCCTAACGTCCCAGACGTCCCAGTTGTCCCGTATGTCCCTAACGTCCCAGACGTCCAAGACGTCCTAGATGTCCCATATGTCCCTAACGTCCCAGACGTCCCAGATGTCCCATATGTCTCTAACGTCCCAGACGTTCCAGATGTCCCATATGTCCCATATGTCCCTAATGTCCCAGACGTCCCAGATGTCCCAGATGTCCCATATGTTCCATATGACCCTAATGTCATAGGCGTCCTAAATGTTCCATATGCCCCTAACGTCCCAGACGTCCCAGACGTCCTTGATGTCCCATATGTCCCTAACGTCCCAGACGTCCCAGATGTTCCATATGTCCCTAACGTCCCAGACGTCCGAGATGTCCCATATGACATATATGTCCCTAATGTCCCAGACGTCCCAGATGTCCCATATGTCCCTAACGTCCCAGACGCCCCAGATGTCCCATATGTCCCTAACGTCCTAGACGTCCTAGATGTCCCATACGTCCTTAACGTCTCAGACGTCCCAGATGCCCCATATGTCCCTAACGTCTCAGACGTCCCAGATGTCCCATATGTCCCATATGTCCCTAATGTCCCAGGCGTTCCAGATGTCCCATATGCCCATATGTCTCTAATGTCTCAGGCGTCCTAAATGTCCCATATGTTCTTAACGTCCCAGACGTCCCAGACGTCCTAGATGTCCCACATGTCCTTAACGTCCCAGACGTCCCAGATGTCCCATTTGTCCCTAACATCCCAGACGTCCCAGATGATCCATATGTCCCATATGTCCCTAATGTCACAAGCGTCCTAGATGTCCCATATGCCCCTAACGTCCCAGACGTCCTAAAAGTCCCATATGTCCTTAACGTCCCAGACGTGACAGCTGTCCCGTATGTTCCTAACGTCCCAGATGTCCCAGACGTCCCATATGTCCCATATGTCCTTAATGTCCCAGGCGTCCCAGACGTCCCAGTTGTCCCATATGTCCCTAACGTCCCAGACGTCCCAGACGTCCCAGACGTCTTAGATGTCCCATATGTCCCTAACGTCGCAGACGTCCTAGATGTCCTATATGTCCCTAACGTCCCAGACGTCCCAGATGTCCCATATGTCCCTAATGTCCCTAATGTCCCAGGCGTCCCAGTTGTTCCAGATGTTCCATATGTCCCTACCGTCCCAGACGTCCCAGACGTCCCAGATGTCCTAGATGTCCCATATGTCCCTAACGTCCCAGACGTCCTAGATGTCCTATATGTCCCTAACGTCCCAGACGTCTCAGCTGGCCCGTATGTTCCTAACGTCCCAGACGTCCCAGACGTCCTAGATGTCCCATATGTCCTTAACGTCCCAGACGTCTCAGATGTCCCATATGTCCCTAACGTCCCAGACGTCCCAGATGTCCCATATGTCCCATACGTCTCTAATGTCCCAGGCGTCCTAGATGTCCCATATGTCCCTAACGTCCCAGACGTCCTAAATGTCCCATATGTCCCTAACGTCCCAGACGTCCCAGCTGTCCCGTATGTCCTTAACGTCCCAGATGTCCCAGACGTCCTAGATGTCCCATATGTCCATAACGTCCCAGACGTCCTAGACGTCCCATATGTCCTTAACGTCCCAGACGTCCCAGATGTCCCATATGTCCCTAACGTCCCAGACGTCCCAGATGTCCCATATGTTTCATATGTCCCTAATGTCCCAGGCGTCCTAAGTGTTCCATATGTCCCTAACGTCCCAGACGTCCTAAATGTCCCATATGTCCCTAACGTCCCAGACGTCCCAGTTGTCCCGTATGTCCCTAACGTCCCAGACGTCCCAGACGTCCTAGATGTCCCATATGTCCCTAACGTCCCAGACGTCCTAGATGTCCCATATGTCTCTAACGTCCCAGACGTCCCAGATGTCCCATATGTCCCATATGTCCCTAATGTCCCAGACGTCCCAGATGTCCCAGACGTCCCAGATGTCCCATATGTCCCTAACGTCCCAGACGTCCCAGATGTCCCATATGTTTCATATGTCCCTAATGTCCCAGGCGTCCTAGATGTCCCATATGTCCCTAACGTCCCAGACGTCCTAAATGTCCCATATGTCCCTAACGTCCCAGACGTCCCAGCTGTCCCGTATGTCCTTAACGTCCCAGATGTCCCAGACGTCCTAGATGTCCCATATGTCCCTAACGTCCCAGACGTCCTAGACGTCCCATATGTCCTCAACGTCCCAGACGTCCCAGATGTCTCATATGTCCCTAACGTCCCAGACGTCCCAGATGTCCCATATGTTTCATATGTCCCTAATGTCCCAGGCGTCCTAAGTGTTCCATATGTCCCTAACGTCCCAGACGTCCTAAATGTCCCATATGTCCCTAACGTCCCAGACGTCCCAGTTGTCCCGTATGTCCCTAACGTCCCAGACGTCCCAGACGTCCTAGATGTCCCATATGTCCCTAACGTCCCAGACGTCCCAGATGTCCCATATGTCTCTAACGTCCCAGACGTCCCAGATGTCCCATATGTCTCATATGTCCCTAATGTCCCAGACGTCCCAGACGTCCTAGATGTCCCATATGTCCCTAACGTCCCAGACGTCCCAGATGTTCCATATGTCCCTAACGTCCCAGACGTCCGAGATGTCCCATATGACATATATGTCCCTAATGTCCCAGACGTCCCAGATGTCCCATATGTCCCTAACGTCCCAGACGCCCCAGATGTCCCATATGTCCCTAACGTCCTAGACGTCCTAGATGTCCCATACGTCCTTAACGTCTCAGACGTCCCAGATGCCCCATATGTCCCTAACGTCTCAGACGTCCCAGATGTCCCATATGTCCCATATGTCCCTAATGTCCCAGGCGTTCCAGATGTCCCATATGCCCATATGTCTCTAATGTCTCAAGCGTCCTAAATGTCCCATATGTTCTTAACGTCCCAGACGTCCCAGACGTCCTAGATGTCCCACATGTCCTTAACGTCCCAGACGTCCCAGATGTCCCATTTGTCCCTAACATCCCAGACGTCCCAGATGATCCATATGTCCCATATGTCCCTAATGTCACAAGCGTCCTAGATGTCCCATATGCCCCTAACGTCCCAGACGTCCTAAAAGTCCCATATGTTTTTAACGTCCCAGACGTGACAGCTGTCCCGTATGTCCCTAACGTCCCAGATGTCCCAGACGTCCCATATGTCCCATATGTCCTTAATGTCCCAGGCGTCCCAGACGTCCCAGTCGTCCCATATGTCCCTAACGTCCCAGACGTCCCAGACGTCCCAGACGTCTTAGATGTCCTATATGTCCCTAACGTCCCAGACGTCCCAGATGTCCCATATGTCCCATATGTCCCTAATGTCCCAGGCGTCCCAGTTGTTCCAGATGTTCCATATGTCCCTACCGACCCAGACGTCCAAGACGTCCCAGATGTCCTAGATGTCCCATATGTCCCTAACGTCCCAGACGTCCTAGATGTCCTATATGTCCCTAACGTCCCAGACGTCTCAGCTGGCCCGTATGTTCCTAACGTCCCAGACGTCCCAGACGTCCTAGATGTCCCATATGTCCTTAACGTCCCAGACGTCTCAGATGTCCCATATGTCCCTAACGTCCCAGACGTCCCAGATGTCCCATATGTCCCATACGTCTCTAATGTCCCAGGCGTCCTAGATGTCCCATATGTCCCTACCGTCCCAGACGTCCTAAATGTCCCATATGTCCCTAACGTCCCAGACGTCCCAGCTGTCCCGTATGCCCTTAACGTCCCAGATGTCCCAGACGTCCTAGATGTCCCATATGTCCCTAACGTCCCAGACGTCCTAGACGTCCCATATGTCCTTAACGTCCCAGACGTCCCAGATGTCCCATATGTCCCTAACGTCCCAGACGTCCCAGATGTCCCATATGTTTCATATGTCCCTAATGTCCCGGTCGTCCTAAGTGTTCCATATGTCCCTAACGTCCCAGACGTCCTAAATGTCCCATATGTCCCTAACGTCCCAGACGTCTCAGTTGTCCCGTATGTCCCTAACGTCCCAGACGTCCCAGACGTCTCAGTTGTCCCGTATGTCCCTAACGTCCCAGACGTCCCAGACGTCCTAGATGTCCCATATGTCCCTAACGTCCCAGACGTCCCAGATGTCCCATATGTCTCTAACGTCCCAGACGTCCCAGATGTCCCATATGTCCCATATGTCCCTAATGTCCCAGACGTCCCAGATGTCCCAGACGTCCTAGATGTCCCATATGTCCCTAACGTCCCAGACGTCCTAGACGTCCCATATGTCCCTAACGTCCCAGACGTCCCAGATGTCCCATATGTTTCATATGTCCCTAATGTCCCAGGCGTCCTAAGTGTTCCATATGCCCCTAACGTCCCAGACGTCCTAAATGTTCCATATGTCCCTAACGTCCCAGACGTCTCAGTTGTCCCGTATGTCCCTAGCGTCCCAGACGTCCCAGACGTCCTAGATGTCCCATATGTCCCTAACGTCCCAGACGTCACAAATGTCCCATATGTCCCTAACGTCCCAGACGTCCCAGATGTCCCATATGTCCCATATGTCCCTAATGTCCCAGACGTCCCAGATGTCCCATATGCCCCTAACGTCCCAGACGTCCCAGATGTCCCATATGTCCCTAAGGTCCTTGACGTCCTAGATGTCCCATACGTCCTTAACGTCCCAGACGTCCCAGATGCCCCATATGTCCCTAACGTCCCAGACGTCCCAGATGTCCCATATGTCCCATATGTCTTTAACGTCCCAGGCGTTCCAGATGTCCCATATGTCACTTATGTCCCTAATGTCCCAGACGTCCCAGATGTCCCATATGCCCCTAACGTCCCAGACGTCCCAGATGTCCCATATGTCCCTAAGGTCCTTGACGTCCTAGATGTCCCATACGTCCTTAACGTCCCAGACGTCCCAGATGCCCCATATGTCCCTAACGTCCCAGACGTCCTAGATGTCCCACATTTCCTTAACGTCCCAGACGTCCTAGATGTCCCACATGTCTCTAACGTCCCAGACGTCCCAGATGTCCCATATGTCCCATATGTCCCTAATGTCCCATGCGTCCTAGATGTTCCATATGTCCCTAACGTCCCAGACGTCCTAAAAGTCCGATATGTCCTTAACGTCCCAGACGTCCCAGCTGTGCCGAATGTCCCTAACGTCCCAGACGGCCCAGACGTCCTAGATGTCCCATATGTCCCTAACGTCCCAGACGTCCCAGATGTCCCATATGTCTCTAACGTCCCAGACGTCCCAGATGTCCCATATGTCCCATATGTCCCTAATGTCCCAGACGTCCCAGATGTCCCAGATGTCCCATATGTTCCATATGACCCTAATGTTATAGGCGTCCTAAATGTTCCATATGCCCCTAACGTCCCAGACGTCCCAGATGTTCCATATGTCCCTAACGTCCCAGACGTCCGAGATGTCCCATATGACATATATGTCCCTGATGTCCCAGACGTCCCAGATGTCCCATATGTCCCTAACGTCCCAGACGCCCCAGATGTCTCATATGTCCCTAACGTCCTAGACGTCCTAGATGTCCCATACGTCCTTAACGTCTCAGACGTCCCAGATGCCCCATATGTCCCTAACGTCTCAGACGTCCCAGATGTCCCATATGTCCCATATGTCCCTAATGTCCCAGGCGTTCCAGATGTCCCATATGCCCATATGTCTCTAATGTCTCAGGCGTCCTAAATATCCCATATGTTCTTAACGTCCCAGACGTCCCAGACGTCCTAGATGTCCCACATGTCCTTAACGTCCCAGACGTCCCAGATGTCCCATTTGTCCCTAACATCCCAGACGTCCCAGATGATCCATATGTCCCATATGTCCCTAATGTCACAAGCGTCCTAGATGTCCCATATGCCCCTAACGTCCCAGACGTCCTAAAAGTCCCATATGTCCTTAACGTCCCAGACGTGACAGCTGTCCCGTATGTCCCTAACGTCCCAGATGTCCCAGACGTCCCATATGTCCCATATGTCCTTAATGTCCCAGGCGTCCCAGACGTCCCAGTTGTCCCATATGTCCCTAACGTCCCAGACGTCCCAGACGTCCCAGACGTCTTATGTGTCCCATATGTCCTTAACGTCGCAGACGTCCTAGATGTCCTATATGTCCCTAACGTCCCAGACGTCCCAGATGTCCCATATGTCCCATATGTCCCTAATGTCCCATGCGTCCCAGTTGTTCCAGATGTTCCATATGTCCCTACCGTCCCAGACGTCCCAGATGTCCTAGATGTCCCATATGTCCCTAACGTCCCAGACGTCCTAGATGTCCTATATGTCCCTAACGTCCCAGACGTCTCAGCTGGCCCGTATGTTCCTAACGTCCCAGACGTCCCAGACGTCCTAGATGTCCCATATGTCCTTAACGTCCCAGACGTCTCAGATGTCCCATATGTCCCTAACGTCCCAGACGTCCCAGATGTCCCATATGTCCCATACGTCTCTAATGTCCCAGGCGTCCTAGATGTCCCATATGTCCCTAACGTCCCAGACGTCCTAAATGTCCCATATGTCCCTAACGTCCCAGACGTCCCAGCTGTCCCGTATGTCCTTAACGTCCCAGATGTCCCAGACGTCCTAGATGTCCCATATGTCCCTAACGTCCCAGACGTCCTAGACGTCCCATATGTCCTTAACGTCCCAGACGTCCCAGATGTCCCATATGTCCCTAACGTCCCAGACGTCCCAGATGTCCCATATGTTTCATATGTCCCTAATGTCCCAGGCGTCCTAAGTGTTCCATATGTTCCTAACGTCCCAGACGTCCTAAATGTCCCATATGTCCCTAACGTCCCAGACGTCCCAGTTGTCCCGTATGTCCCTAACGTCCCAGACGTCCCAGACGTCCTAGATGTCCCATATGTCCCTAAAGTTCCAGACGTCCCAGATGTCCCATATGTCTCTAACGTCCCAGACGTCCCAGATGTCCCATATGTCCCATATGTCCCTAATGTCCCAGACGTCCCAGATGTCCCAGATGTCCTAGATGTCCCATATGTCCCTAACGTCCCAGACGTCCTAGACGTCCCATATGTCCTTAACGTCCCAGACGTCCCATATGTCCCTAACGTCCCAGACGTCCCAGACGTCCCAGATGTCCCATATGTTTCATATGTCCCTAATGTCCCAGGCGTCCTAGATGTCCCATATGTCCCTAACGTCCCAGACGTCCTAAATGTCCCATATGTCCCTAACGTCCCAGACGTCCCAGCTGTCCCGTATGTCCTTAACGTCCCAGATGTCCCAGACGTCCTAGATGTCCCATATGTCCCTAACGTCCCAGACGTCCCAGATGTCCCATATGTTTCATATGTCCCTAATGTCCCAGGCGTCCTAAGTGTTCCATATGTCCTTAACGTCCCAGACGTCCCAGATGTCCCATATGTCCCTAACGTCCCAGACGTCCCAGATGTCCCATATGTTTCATATGTCCCTAATGTCCCAGGCGTCCTAAGTGTTCCATATGTCCCTAACGTCCCAGACGTCCTAAATGTCCCATATGTCCCTAACGTCCCAGACGTCCCAGTTGTCCCGTATGTCCCTAACGTCCCAGACGTCCCAGACGTCCTAGATGTCCCATATGTCCCTAACGTCCCAGACGTCCCAGATGTCCCATATGTCTCTAACGTCCCAGACGTCCCAGATGTCCCATATGTCTCATATGTCCCTAATGTCCCAGACGTCCCAGATGTCCCAGATGTCCCATATGTTCCATATGACCCTAATGTCATAGGCGTCCTAAATGTTCCATATGCCCCTAACGTCCCAGACGTCCCAGACGTCCTAGATGTCCCATATGTCCCTAACGTCCCAGACGTCCCAGATGTTCCATATGTCCCTAACGTCCCAGACGTCCGAGATGTCCCATATGACATATATGTCCCTAATGTCCCAGACGTCCCAGATGTCCCATATGTCCCTAATGTCCCAGACGCCCCAGATGTCCCATATGTCCCTAACGTCCTACACGTCCTAGATGTCCCATACGTCCTTAACGTCTCAGACGTCCCAGATGCCCCATATGTCCCTAACGTCTCAGACGTCCCAAATGTCCCATATGTCCCATATGTCCCTAACGTCCCAGACGTCCCAGATGTCCCATATGTTTCATATGTCCCTAATGTCCCAGGCGTCCTAGATGTCCCATATGTCCCTAACGTCCCAGACGTCCTAAATGTCCCATATGTCCCTAACGTCCCAGACGTCCCAGCTGTCCCGTATGTCTTTAACGTCCCAGATGTCCCAGACGTCCTAGATGTCCCATATGTCCCTAACGTCCCAGACGTCCTAGACGTCCCATATGTCCTCAACGTCCCAGACGTCCCAGATGTCCCATATGTCCCATATGTCCCTAACGTCCCAGACGTCCCAGCTGTCCCGTATGTCCTTAACGTCCCAGATGTCCCAGACGTCCTAGATGTCCCATATGTCCCTAACGTCCCAGACGTCCTAGACGTCCCATATGTCTCTAACGTCCCAGACGTCCCAGATGTCCCATATGTCCCATATGTCCCTAATGTACCAGACGTCCCAGATGTCCCGTATGTCCTTAACGTCCCAGATGTCCCAGACGTCCTAGATGCCCCATATGTCCCTAACGTCCCAGACGTCCTAGACGTCCCATATGTCTCTAACGTCCCAGACGTCCCAGACGTCCCAGATGTCCCATATGTTTCATATGTCCCTAATGTCCCAGGCGTCCTAAGTGTTCCATATGTCCCTAACGTCCCAGACGTCCTAAATGTCCCATATGTCCCTAACGTCCCAGACGTCCCAGCTGTCCCGTATGTCCTTAACGTCCCAGATGTCCCAGACGTCCTAGATGTCCCATATGTCCCTAACGTCCCAGACGTCCTAGACGTCCCATATGTCTCTAACGTCCCAGACGTCCCAGATGTCCCATATGTCCCATATGTCCCTAATGTACCAGACGTCCCAGATGTCCCAGACGTCCTAGATGTCCCATATGTCCCTAACGTTCCAGACGTCCTAGACGTCTCATATGTCCCATATGTCCCTAATGTCCCAGACGTCCCAGATGTCCCAGACGTCCCAGATGTCCCATATGTCCCTAACGTCCCAGACGTCCCAGATGTCCCATATGTTTCATATGTCCCTAATGTCCCAGGCGTCCTAGATGTCCCATATGTCCCTAACGTCCCAGACGTCCTAAATGTCCCATATGTCCCTAACGTCCCAGACGTCCCAGCTGTCCCGTATGTCCTTAACGTCCCAGATGTCCCAGACGTCCTAGATGTCCCATATGTCCCTAACGTCCCAGACGTCCTAGACGTCCCATATGTCCTCAACGTCCCAGACGTCCCAGATGTCTCATATGTCCCTAACGTCCCAGACGTCCCAGATGTCCCATATGTTTCATATGTCCCTAATGTCCCAGGCGTCCTAAGTGTTCCATATGTCCCTAACGTCCCAGACGTCCTAAATGTCCCATATGTCCCTAACGTCCCAGACGTCCCAGTTGTCCCGTATGTCCCTAACGTCCCAGACGTCCCAGACGTCCTAGATGTCCCATATGTCCCTAACGTCCCAGACGTCCCAGATGTCCCATATGTCTCTAACGTCCCAGACGTCCCAGATGTCCCATATGTCTCATATGTCCCTAATGTCCCAGACGTCCCAGACGTCCTAGATGTCCCATATGTCCCTAACGTCCCAGACGTCCCAGATGTTCCATAGTCCCTAACGTCCCAGACGTCCGAGATGTCCCATATGACATATATGTCCCTAATGTCCCAGACGTCCCAGATGTCCCATATGTCCCTAACGTCCCAGACGCCCCAGATGTCCCATATGTCCCTAACGTCCTAGACGTCCTAGATGTCCCATACGTCCTTAACGTCTCAGACGTCCCAGATGCCCCATATGTCCCTAACGTCTCAGACGTCCCAGATGTCCCATATGTCCCATATGTCCCTAATGTCCCAGGCGTTCCAGATGTCCCATATGCCCATATGTCTCTAATGTCTCAAGCGTCCTAAATGTCCCATATGTTCTTAACGTCCCAGACGTCCCAGACGTCCTAGATGTCCCCACATGTCCTTAACGTCCCAGACGTCCCAGATGTCCCATTTGTCCCTAACATCCCAGACGTCCCAGATGATCCATATGTCCCATATGTCCCTAATGTCACAAGCGTCCTAGATGTCCCATATGCCCCTAACGTCCCAGACGTCCTAAAAGTCCCATATGTTTTTAACGTCCCAGACGTGACAGCTGTCCCGTATGTCCCTAACGTCCCAGATGTCCCAGACGTCCCATATGTCCCATATGTCCTTAATGTCCCAGGCGTCCCAGACGTCCCAGTCGTCCCATATGTCCCTAACGTCCCAGACGTCCCAGACGTCCCAGACGTCTTAGATGTCCTATATGTCCCTAACGTCCCAGACGTCCCAGATGTCCCATATGTCCCATATGTCCCTAATGTCCCAGGCGTCCCAGTTGTTCCAGATGTTCCATATGTCCCTACCGACCCAGACGTCCAAGACGTCCCAGATGTCCTAGATGTCCCATATGTCCCTAACGTCCCAGACGTCCTAGATGTCCTATATGTCCCTAACGTCCCAGACGTCTCAGCTGGCCCGTATGTTCCTAACGTCCCAGACGTCCCAGACGTCCTAGATGTCCCATATGTCCTTAACGTCCCAGACGTCTCAGATGTCCCATATGTCCCTAACGTCCCAGACGTCCCAGATGTCCCATATGTCCCATACGTCTCTAATGTCCCAGGCGTCCTAGATGTCCCATATGTCCCTACCGTCCCAGACGTCCTAAATGTCCCATATGTCCCTAACGTCCCAGACGTCCCAGCTGTCCCGTATGCCCTTAACGTCCCAGATGTCCCAGACGTCCTAGATGTCCCATATGTCCCTAACGTCCCAGACGTCCTAGACGTCCCATATGTCCTTAACGTCCCAGACGTCCCAGATGTCCCATATGTCCCTAACGTCCCAGACGTCCCAGATGTCCCATATGTTTCATATGTCCCTAATGTCCCGGTCGTCCTAAGTGTTCCATATGTCCCTAACGTCCCAGACGTCCTAAATGTCCCATATGTCCCTAACGTCCCAGACGTCTCAGTTGTCCCGTATGTCCCTAACGTCCCAGACGTCCCAGACGTCTCAGTTGTCCCGTATGTCCCTAACGTCCCAGACGTCCCAGACGTCCTAGATGTCCCATATGTCCCTAACGTCCCAGACGTCCCAGATGTCCCATATGTCTCTAACGTCCCAGACGTCCCAGATGTCCCATATGTCCCATATGTCCCTAATGTCCCAGACGTCCCAGATGTCCCAGACGTCCTAGATGTCCCATATGTCCCTAACGTCCCAGACGTCCTAGACGTCCCATATGTCCCTAACGTCCCAGACGTCCCAGATGTCCCATATGTTTCATATGTCCCTAATGTCCCATTCGTCCTAAGTGTTCCATATGCCCCTAACGTCCCAGACGTCCTAATGTTCCATATGTCCCTAACGTCCCAGACGTCTCAGTTGTCCCGTATGTCCCTAGCGTCCCAGACGTCCCAGACGTCCTAGATGTCCCATATGTCCCTAACGTCCCAGACGTCACAAATGTCCCATATGTCCCTAACGTCCCAGACGTCCCAGATGTCCCATATGTCCCATATGTCCCTAATGTCCCAGACGTCCCAGATGTCCCATATGCCCCTAACGTCCCAGACGTCCCAGATGTCCCATATGTCCCTAAGGTCCTTGACGTCCTAGATGTCCCATACGTCCTTAACGTCCCAGACGTCCCAGATGCCCCATATGTCCCTAACGTCCCAGACGTCCCAGATGTCCCATATGTCCCATATGTCTTTAACGTCCCAGGCGTTCCAGATGTCCCATATGTCCCTTATGTCCCTAATGTCCCAGACGTCCCAGATGTCCCATATGCCCCTAACGTCCCAGACGTCCCAGATGTCCCATATGTCCCTAAGGTCCTTGACGTCCTAGATGTCCCATACGTCCTTAACGTCCCAGACGTCCCAGATGCCCCATATGTCCCTAACGTCCCAGACGTCCCAGATGTCCCATATGTCCCATATGTCTTTAACGTCCCAGGCGTTCCAGATGTCCCATATGTGTCATATGTCCCTAATGTCTCAGGCGTCCTAAATGTCCCATATGTTCTTAACGTCCCAGACGTCCCAGACGTCCTAGATGTCCCACATTTCCTTAACGTCCCAGACGTCCTAGATGTCCCACATGTCTCTAACGTCCCAGACGTCCCAGATGTCCCATATGTCCCATATGTCCCTAATGTCCCATGCGTCCTAGATGTTCCATATGTCCCTAACGTCCCAGACGTCCTAAAAGTCCGATATGTCCTTAACGTCCCAGACGTCCCAGCTGTGCCGTATGTCCCTAACGTCCCAGACGGCCCAGACGTCCTAGATGTCCCATATGTCCCTAACGTCCCAGACGTCCCAGATGTCCCATATGTCTCTAACGTCCCAGACGTCCCAGATGTCCCATATGTCCCATATGTCCCTAATGTCCCAGACGTCCCAGATGTCCCAGATGTCCCATATGTTCCATATGACCCTAATGTTATAGGCGTCCTAAATGTTCCATATGCCCCTAACGTCCCAGACGTCCCAGACGTCCTAGATGTCCCATATGTCCCTAACGTCCCAGACGTCCCAGATGTTCCATATGTCCCTAACGTCCCAGACGTCCGAGATGTCCCATATGACATATATGTCCCTGATGTCCCAGACGTCCCAGATGTCCCATATGTCCCTAACGTCCCAGACGCCCCAGATGTCTCATATGTCCCTAACGTCCTAGACGTCCTAGATGTCCCATACGTCCTTAACGTCTCAGACGTCCCAGATGCCCCATATGTCCCTAACGTCTCAGACGTCCCAGATGTCCCATATGTCCCATATGTCCCTAATGTCCCAGGCGTTCCAGATGTCCCATATGCCCATATGTCTCTAATGTCTCAGGCGTCCTAAATATCCCATATGTTCTTAACGTCCCAGACGTCCCAGACGTCCTAGATGTCCCACATGTCCTTAACGTCCCAGACGTCCCAGATGTCCCATTTGTCCCTAACATCCCAGACGTCCCAGATGATCCATATGTCCCATATGTCCCTAATGTCACAAGCGTCCTAGATGTCCCATATGCCCCTAACGTCCCAGACGTCCTAAAAGTCCCATATGTCCTTAACGTCCCAGACGTGACAGCTGTCCCGTATGTCCCTAACGTCCCAGATGTCCCAGACGTCCCATATGTCCCATATGCCCTTAATGTCCCAGGCGTCCCAGACGTCCCAGTTGTCCCATATGTCCCTAACGTCCCAGACGTCCCAGACGTCCCAGACGTCTTATGTGTCCCATATGTCCCTAACGTCGCAGACGTCCTAGATGTCCTATATGTCCCTAACGTCCCAGACGTCCCAGATGTCCCATATGTCCCATATGTCCCTAATGTCCCATGCGTCCCAGTTGTTCCAGATGTTCCATATGTCCCTACCGTCCCAGACGTCCCAGATGTCCTAGATGTCCCATATGTCCCTAACGTCCCAGACGTCCTAGATGTCCTATATGTCCCTAACGTCCCAGACGTCTCAGCTGGCCCGTATGTTCCTAACGTCCCAGACGTCCCAGACGTCCTAGATGTCCCATATGTCCTTAACGTCCCAGACGTCTCAGATGTCCCATATGTCCCTAACGTCCCAGACGTCCCAGATGTCCCATATGTCCCATACGTCTCTAATGTCCCAGGCGTCCTAGATGTCCCATATGTCCCTAACGTCCCAGACGTCCTAAATGTCCCATATGTCCCTAACGTCCCAGACGTCCCAGCTGTCCCGTATGTCCTTAACGTCCCAGATGTCCCAGACGTCCTAGATGTCCCATATGTCCCTAACGTCCCAGACGTCCTAGACGTCCCATATGTCCTTAACGTCCCAGACGTCCCAGATGTCCCATATGTCCCTAACGTCCCAGACGTCCCAGATGTCCCATATGTTTCATATGTCCCTAATGTCCCAGGCGTCCTAAGTGTTCCATATGTTCCTAACGTTCCAGACGTCCTAAATGTCCCATATGTCCCTAACGTCCCAGACGTCCCAGTTGTCCCGTATGTCCCTAACGTCCCAGACGTCCCAGACGTCCTAGATGTCCCATATGTCCCTAAAGTTCCAGACGTCCCAGATGTCCCATATGTCTCTAACGTCCCAGACGTCCCAGATGTCCCATATGTCCCATATGTCCCTAATGTCCCAGACGTCCCAGATGTCCCAGATGTCCTAGATGTCCCATATGTCCCTAACGTCCCAGACGTCCTAGACGTCCCATATGTCCTTAACGTCCCAGACGTCCCATATGTCCCTAACGTCCCAGACGTCCCAGACGTCCCAGATGTCCCATATGTTTCATATGTCCCTAATGTCCCAGGCGTCCTAGATGTCCCATATGTCCCTAACGTCCCAGACGTCCTAAATGTCCCATATGTCCCTAACGTCCCAGACGTCCCAGCTGTCCCGTATGTCCTTAACGTCCCAGATGTCCCAGACGTCCTAGATGTCCCATATGTCCCTAACGTCCCAGACGTCCCAGATGTCCCATATGTTTCATATGTCCCTAATGTCCCAGGCGTCCTAAGTGTTCCATATGTCCTTAACGTCCCAGACGTCCCAGATGTCCCATATGTCCCTAACGTCCCAGACGTCCCAGATGTCCCATATGTTTCATATGTCCCTAATGTCCCAGGCGTCCTAAGTGTTCCATATGTCCCTAACGTCCCAGACGTCCTAAATGTCCCATATGTCCCTAACGTCCCAGACGTCCCAGTTGTCCCGTATGTCCCTAACGTCCCAGACGTCCCAGACGTCCTAGATGTCCCATATGTCCCTAACGTCCCAGACGTCCCAGATGTCCCATATGTCTCTAACGTCCCAGACGTCCCAGATGTCCCATATGTCTCATATGTCCCTAATGTCCCAGACGTCCCAGATGTCCCAGATGTCCCATATGTTCCATATGACCCTAATGTCATAGGCGTCCTAAATGTTCCATATGCCCCTAACGTCCCAGACGTCCCAGACGTCCTAGATGTCCCATATGTCCCTAACGTCCCAGACGTCCCAGATGTTCCATATGTCCCTAACGTCCCAGACGTCCGAGATGTCCCATATGACATATATGTCCCTAATGTCCCAGACGTCCCAGATGTCCCATATGTCCCTAATGTCCCAGACGCCCCAGATGTCCCATATGTCCCTAACGTCCTAGACGTCCTAGATGTCCCATACGTCCTTAACGTCTCAGACGTCCCAGATGCCCCATATGTCCCTAACGTCTCAGACGTCCCAAATGTCCCATATGTCCCATATGTCCCTAACGTCCCAGACGTCCCAGATGTCCCATATGTTTCATATGTCCCTAATGTCCCAGGCGTCCTAGATGTCCCATATGTCCCTAACGTCCCAGACGTCCTAAATGTCCCATATGTCCCTAACGTCCCAGACGTCCCAGCTGTCCCGTATGTCCTTAACGTCCCAGATGTCCCAGACGTCCTAGATGTCCCATATGTCCCTAACGTCCCAGACGTCCTAGACGTCCCATATGTCCTCAACGTCCCAGACGTCCCAGATGTCTCATATGTCCCTAACGTCCCAGACGTCCCAGATGTCCCATATGTTTCATATGTCCCTAATGTCCCAGGCGTCCTAAGTGTTCCATATGTCCCTAACGTCCCAGACGTCCTAAATGTCCCATATGTCCCTAACGTCCCAGACGTCCCAGTTGTCCCGTATGTCCCTAACGTCCCAGACGTCCCAGACGTCCTAGATGTCCCATATGTCCCTAACGTCCCAGACGTCCCAGATGTCCCATATGTCTCTAACGTCCCAGACGTCCCAGATGTCCCATATGTCTCATATGTCCCTAATGTCCCAGACGTCCCAGACGTCCTAGATGTCCCATATGTCCCTAACGTCCCAGACGTCCCAGATGTTCCATATGTCCCTAACGTCCCAGACGTCCGAGATGTCCCATATGACATATATGTCCCTAATGTCCCAGACGTCCCAGATGTCCCATATGTCCCTAACGTCCCAGACGCCCCAGATGTCCCATATGTCCCTAACGTCCTAGACGTCCTAGATGTCCCATACGTCCTTAACGTCTCAGACGTCCCAGATGCCCCATATGTCCCTAACGTCTCAGACGTCCCAGATGTCCCATATGTCCCATATGTCCCTAATGTCCCAGGCGTTCCAGATGTCCCATATGCCCATATGTCTCTAATGTCTCAAGCGTCCTAAATGTCCCATATGTTCTTAACGTCCCAGACGTCCCAGACGTCCTAGATGTCCCACATGTCCTTAACGTCCCAGACGTCCCAGATGTCCCATTTGTCCCTAACATCCCAGACGTCCCAGATGATCCATATGTCCCATATGTCCCTAATGTCACAAGCGTCCTAGATGTCCCATATGCCCCTAACGTCCCAGACGTCCTAAAAGTCCCATATGTTTTTAACGTCCCAGACGTGACAGCTGTCCCGTATGTCCCTAACGTCCCAGATGTCCCAGACGTCCCATATGTCCCATATGTCCTTAATGTCCCAGGCGTCCCAGACGTCCCAGTCGTCCCATATGTCCCTAACGTCCCAGACGTCCCAGACGTCCCAGACGTCTTAGATGTCCTATATGTCCCTAACGTCCCAGACGTCCCAGATGTCCCATATGTCCCATATGTCCCTAATGTCCCAGGCGTCCCAGTTGTTCCAGATGTTCCATATGTCCCTACCGACCCAGACGTCCAAGACGTCCCAGATGTCCTAGATGTCCCATATGTCCCTAACGTCCCAGACGTCCTAGATGTCCTATATGTCCCTAACGTCCCAGACGTCTCAGCTGGCCCGTATGTTCCTAACGTCCCAGACGTCCCAGACGTCCTAGATGTCCCATATGTCCTTAACGTCCCAGACGTCTCAGATGTCCCATATGTCCCTAACGTCCCAGACGTCCCAGATGTCCCATATGTCCCATACGTCTCTAATGTCCCAGGCGTCCTAGATGTCCCATATGTCCCTACCGTCCCAGACGTCCTAAATGTCCCATATGTCCCTAACGTCCCAGACGTCCCAGCTGTCCCGTATGCCCTTAACGTCCCAGATGTCCCAGACGTCCTAGATGTCCCATATGTCCCTAACGTCCCAGACGTCCTAGACGTCCCATATGTCCTTAACGTCCCAGACGTCCCAGATGTCCCATATGTCCCTAACGTCCCAGACGTCCCAGATGTCCCATATGTTTCATATGTCCCTAATGTCCCGGTCGTCCTAAGTGTTCCATATGTCCCTAACGTCCCAGACGTCCTAAATGTCCCATATGTCCCTAACGTCCCAGACGTCTCAGTTGTCCCGTATGTCCCTAACGTCCCAGATGTCCCAGACGTCTCAGTTGTCCCGTATGTCCCTAACGTCCCAGACGTCCCAGACGTCCTAGATGTCCCATATGTCCCTAACGTCCCAGACGTCCCAGATGTCCCATATGTCTCTAACGTCCCAGACGTCCCAGATGTCCCATATGTCCCATATGTCCCTAATGTCCCAGACGTCCCAGATGTCCCAGACGTCCTAGATGTCCCATATGTCCCTAACGTCCCAGACGTCCTAGACGTCCCATATGTCCCTAACGTCCCAGACGTCCCAGATGTCCCATATGTTTCATATGTCCCTAATGTCCCAGGCGTCCTAAGTGTTCCATATGCCCCTAACGTCCCAGACGTCCTAAATGTTCCATATGTCCCTAACGTCCCAGACGTCTCAGTTGTCCCGTATGTCCCTAGCGTCCCAGACGTCCCAGACGTCCTAGATGTCCCATATGTCCCTAACGTCCCAGACGTCACAAATGTCCCATATGTCCCTAACGTCCCAGACGTCCCAGATGTCCCATATGTCCCATATGTCCCTAATGTCCCAGACGTCCCAGATGTCCCATATGCCCCTAACGTCCCAGACGTCCCAGATGTCCCATATGTCCCTAAGGTCCTTGACGTCCTAGATGTCCCATACGTCCTTAACGTCCCAGACGTCCCAGATGCCCCATATGTCCCTAACGTCCCAGACGTCCCAGATGTCCCATATGTCCCATATGTCTTTAACGTCCCAGGCGTTCCAGATGTCCCATATGTCCCTTATGTCCCTAATGTCCCAGACGTCCCAGATGTCCCATATGCCCCTAACGTCCCAGACGTCCCAGATGTCCCATATGTCCCTAAGGTCCTTGACGTCCTAGATGTCCCATACGTCCTTAACGTCCCAGACGTCCCAGATGCCCCATATGTCCCTAACGTCCCAGACGTCCCAGATGTCCCATATGTCCCATATGTCTTTAACGTCCCAGGCGTTCCAGATGTCCCATATGTGTCATATGTCCCTAATGTCTCAGGCGTCCTAAATGTCCCATATGTTCTTAACGTCCCAGACGTCCCAGACGTCCTAGATGTCCCACATTTCCTTAACGTCCCAGACGTCCTAGATGTCCCACATGTCTCTAACGTCCCAGACGTCCCAGATGTCCCATATGTCCCATATGTCCCTAATGTCCCATGCGTCCTAGATGTTCCATATGTCCCTAACGTCCCAGACGTCCTAAAAGTCCGATATGTCCTTAACGTCCCAGACGTCCCAGCTGTGCCGTATGTCCCTAACGTCCCAGACGGCCCAGACGTCCTAGATGTCCCATATATCCCTAACGTCCCAGACGTCCCAGATGTCCCATATGTCTCTAACGTCCCAGACGTCCCAGATGTCCCATATGTCCCATATGTCCCTAATGTCCCAGACGTCCCAGATGTCCCAGATGTCCCATATGTTCCATATGACCCTAATGTTATAGGCGTCCTAAATGTTCCATATGCCCCTAACGTCCCAGACGTCCCAGACGTCCTAGATGTCCCATATGTCCCTAACGTCCCAGACGTCCCAGATGTTCCATATGTCCCTAACGTCCCAGACGTCCGAGATGTCCCATATGACATATATGTCCCTGTTGTCCCAGACGTCCCAGATGTCCCATATGTCCCTAACGTCCCAGACGCCCCAGATGTCTCATATGTCCCTAACGTCCTAGACGTCCTAGATGTCCCATACGTCCTTAACGTCTCAGACGTCCCAGATGCCCCATATGTCCCTAACGTCTCAGACGTCCCAGATGTCCCATATGTCCCATATGTCCCTAATGTCCCAGGCGTTCCAGATGTCCCATATGCCCATATGTCTCTAATGTCTCAGGCGTCCTAAATATCCCATATGTTCTTAACGTCCCAGACGTCCCAGACGTCCTAGATGTCCCACATGTCCTTAACGTCCCAGACGTCCCAGATGTCCCATTTGTCCCTAACATCCCAGACGTCCCAGATGATCCATATGTCCCATATGTCCCTAATGTCACAAGCGTCCTAGATGTCCCATATGCCCCTAACGTCCCAGACGTCCTAAAAGTCCCATATGTCCTTAACGTCCCAGACGTGACAGCTGTCCCGTATGTCCCTAACGTCCCAGATGTCCCAGACGTCCCATATGTCCCATATGTCCTTAATGTCCCAGGCGTCCCAGACGTCCCAGTTGTCCCATATGTCCCTAACGTCCCAGACGTCCCAGACGTCCCAGACGTCTTATGTGTCCCATATGTCCCTAACGTCGCAGACGTCCTAGATGTCCTATATGTCCCTAACGTCCCAGACGTCCCAGATGTCCCATATGTCCCATATGTCCCTAATGTCCCATGCGTCCCAGTTGTTCCAGATGTTCCATATGTCCCTACCGTCCCAGAC
>CALNHX010012683.1:0-23261 GCA_940337035.1 Agriotes lineatus
AGTGTTAAATTACTGAATATACCCGTATTTGTTTGCTGTCCTAAATGCATATTCTGTCACCTAATTCCCCCGTTGTTAGTATAGCCTGGTAGTGATAACTTATTAAAATACACTGCTTGCATTATGAAATAAAAAATAATCTGCTAGTTGCGTTAGTTATAGTTTACAGTGTGCTATCAATTTGTTTTCTGTTTGTAAAGTACAAAATGTTGGACAGCGATGATGATAGTGGCAACAAAATCGATAAAAAAAATAAAATTTCTTATCAAACACAGGTAAACACCACATACGAAATTTGTATTTTAAATTGGGAGTATTTCTTACCTATTTAATTTTATTTATCCACGACAGTGTGTAAAATTGCCTTTTAGTTGGCAGTTTTAAGTTTGTAAAACGACTGTTTAATAACATGTTTTCATTAGTCATTGGCGTAACTAGCGGGGGGGCCAGGGGGGCCAGGCCCTCCCCAGAGTGCCGTCTGGCCCACCCCAGAAAAATAGAAGTTAAATAAATTTAAAAATCTGCTTTTATTATTAACCCATTTAAACTAAGGGGTTAGTTATCGACCCCCACACGTTCTTACATTTTCTGGTTTTATTAGCTTTTTGGCTTAAAAACGTTATATTATAAATAGCCTTTGTTGGACGGATGGCTCTAATGAATAATAATATGCAAGAGAAAACATTATTAGTTAGCTAATAATTACTTTGAAAAGACTGTTTTCGTCTGAGTATTTTTTTAGTTAATTGTGCACCACAGTTTCTCTTAAGTTTTCTATAAATAAAGAACCAATTTATGTGCCCAGAAAAATATAATTGCAATTATTTCATATGCGGGTAAGTAAATGAGCTGATAACTTAAGTGCATCGCTAACTACTCCTTGGGCACATACAGCTAGCTACCTATTATGGGCTCATCCAGTTCAGACTTACGGTGACTTGCTATTTGAAGGTTTGCCTTGTCTAAAGAGTTGAGAATTTTATGTTTAATAGTGTTCTATGTATGCAAAGTAAATTTTGTGGTACTTGAATTTCCAAAGTTGCTAGCCCAAGACAGAACAAAGAGAAATCACAATAACAATTAAGAAGATATTGATATTTTCAAGAAAGTATTTGCTTCGACGATACTGAAAAAAATTAAAAATTGTGGCTCAAAAACGTGTAAATGGAAACCAAGTGATGTTTCCCAAAAAAATCTGTTTCTCCTGGAATAATATTTTTTACCGCCAACTTCATTTAGTTGCAAGAAGTAATCTATACATTTTTTATGTTGTTTATGAACCGAGAAATAATTTATTAATCTGCTACTCAGACAAATAGTATTACGAGGGTAGCACCCATAATTTCTGCAAAGCAACAGATCAAGTGCACCATGGAAACCAAACTTGACATGAAACCAATGTTTGTTGTTTTCTAGTTTAACAGTCCAAATTTAGTTTTGATCGTTGCAACAGTTATTACATAGTTAATTTTGAAATAAGTGTTGTGCAGCAAAAATAAATGTAATGAGGGAAAATTTTAGAGCCATAATTTACTATGCCTTTAAAAGTTCCATATCTCTGAAAAAAGTTTTGGATGACTTCGTGCTGCTTTGGTGACCAAGTGCCTTCGCATCAGAGGACTGTCTATTGTTGATTTAATGAATTTAAATTTGAACGAGTTTCAGTTAGTGACGATTTTTGCGAAGGAGAACCAATTTCTGCAGTTACCGATACGAACATAAACGCTGTGCGAAGAATGATTCAGTACGACAATCGAGTCACGTATAGAATTATTGAAAACGTCTTGGCCATTGACATGACTGCAATAAACAAGATTTTACATAATCATTTGGGTGTAAGAAAAGTCTGTTGTGGGTGGATACCACACAGTTTAACAGAAACACAACAACAGCATGTGGATTGGCAAAATAAATATGATGAAGGTAGATATAAAGCAGTTTACATCATAACTGGTGACGAAAGCTGGATATATGCATTTGAACCTAAGCGACAGTCTGTCCAAAGTGTCCAATGGATGTTTCCAACAGATCATAATCTAGTTAAAGTGAGGAGATCTCGAAGAGTTGGTAAGAAAATGATTGCTTGCTTCTTCTCAAAATCACGACCTATCGCAACTGTCGTGCTTGAAAATAGACGTACGGTTACTGCAGAATGGTACACAACAGTATGGCAACCAGGCGTTATTCAAAAAGCTTGTTTACAGCGCCCAAGGAATGAGATCCTTCTGCACCATGACAATGCTTTTAGTCATACCGCATATCAAACAAAATAACTTTTAGAGACTTCCGGATTAAAATTGCGAAGTTATCCCCCATACAGTTCCGACCTATTACCGTCCGATTACTTTCTATTTCCTCCATTAAAGGATAAAATGCGTGGTGTGCGATTTTGAACTCCCGAAGATGCCGTGGAAAGCTTCAAAACCCTTGTTTCTCTAGTGACTCAAGAAGAGTGGAATTTGTTTTGAAAATTGGTTTTACCGAATGCGAGTTTAAGGGCAAATATTTTGAGAAACAATAATAAAAACCAATTTTGGCTACAAAACTTTTGTTTTATTAGATTTCAGAAATTTACGGGGCTACCCTCGTATAACAACGTCAAAGAACATGCAAATAAATGTATGCGAAAAAGTTATGATGTATGTACGTAAATTCATGTCTTTATAGGTATACATAGGTATTGACGATGGTTGGATGGGGGCCTGGCCCTCCCCAGCCAAAAATCCTAGTTACGCCAATGTCATTAGTTTACGTCTTTAATAGCAACGTGCTTAAAAAATTTCATTAGGCACGTAGTAAGTAGCAACATGTTTTAAAATTTTTAAAACGCTCAATATTAGGACCGGTTGCTAGTAATTCTAATTTACATATAAAATACTTTTTATATTTACCGTATTTTTTAAATTTAATCGTAGATAAAATATTGTACGATACACATGCGTAAACCATCTTTAGTCACTCGTGGGGCTTAAAACACTCGCTCACTCGCGTTTTAGCTCTACCCCACTCGTGCCTAAAGAGTAGCTTTACGCACTTGTATCGTAAAATACTAATAACTACTATAAATGTTGCAGACTGATCTATCTAAAAATTCCGGGTTTATTTTGTTTGTACATAAAAAATGTTTGAATATGAATTGAGTTTTTACTTCCTTTTACAATAAAGGAAGTATTGGATTTACCCCAAAAATTCGAAATTGAGTTTTCAACAGATCTTCACGTTTTAGAGTCCCCTGAACCCAAAAAATATGTTTTTGTTTATTTATCTGTCTGTCTGTATGTGAACTGAATATCTCAAAAACGAAAAAAGGTATATAGCGTTGAAACTTCATATATAAGTTTTGTGGACTATCTAGATGCGACAGCAAGCTTTTGAAGAAAATCGCATAACCGGAAGTATGGTGTTTACTCTTGTAATTTTTCAGTTTTTTTCGATTTTTTTCAAAAACAGCTCTAACGGTTTTTTTCTAACTTTACATTTTTATTACATTTCAATGTGTACTGATGTGAGATAAGTGATTTTCCAGTTGAATACCTCTAAAATGTGGTTCCTTTTTTTTCAATTTTTTTTTATTCACTCCTATTTTAAATAGAACACCCGGTATATTATTAGATTTATGAATTCAGTTTGATATTCTAGAGAAAATTTGTCTCTTGAACTAAGGCTCTATTTTGTACGGTTTCTGTAAGATTTGTAATTTTTGAAAATGCTTGACAAATGCTTAAAAATTCAAAATCAAATTTTTGCCTAATTATAGAATCACTGTAAAAGGAAGTTGTGTGCGTGTATCACACCAAATTTTTATATATTTTTCTCAAATAATGGAATTATTGCATTCAGCAATTTAAAAGTTACGTTCATTTACAGAAGTCCAAAATGTAATGGATGGATTTACCGGAATATAAATTGAAGAAAAACAATTATAACTTTTTTCACAATAAAAATATGATTATATACCCACATATATGTATTATACCAAGGCGGTCTATATTGTTCCAGGCCATGACACTGGCTCTGTTGTCAGATTGTGTGCTAGGCCATTCCAAGACACACTAAGTTTTGTTTGTTTGATATATATTTGACATTAAAAATTATTTTGACAAGGCAGTTCATATAAGTTAGAAAACTGCCTTTGAAGTGTTTCGTACCAAGCTGCAAGTCAACTTACGCTTCATCAGCTGCTCCATATGTTAGCTTGTTGAAGTTTCCATCTAATGGAACGGTGGCACAAACAAAGAAAGAAGTTTTGCATTTAGAGAACTGGCGGATTTGAAAGGCTAGTGATGTACAGGGTGTCCAAAAAATGGCGGATTAACTCTACAGTGCGTTACTTGGGGATGCCTAATGAACCATGGAAAAATATGAAAAAAATTCCCTGGGCCGTATTTTTTGAAATATTTCTGGTCAAAGGTGGGTAATGAAATCCATTTATTTAAATAACTAGTGTATAATTATAGTGTCAAATATATCTGGGACTTATTAAAATATCTGTTTTTTTAATATTCTTGGGATTTAACTAAATTGTTTTCAATATTTAAGTATTTTAAAAAACTGATTTCCTGTTGAGTTTGTCAATTACTAAATATGGCAAACAGGCCTTGTACAATAATAATATACGAAATCAAGCTTGGCATTGAAATATTTGTTGTATGAATAATATGTTGGTGGCACTGTAAGTTCATGTCAAATTCGATGTTAGCAGGTTAGGTTTTGCGACAGTTTGTGTCAAAACTGACGCAAAACCTAACCTACTAACCTCGAATTTGACATAGACTTACAGTGTCACCAACATATTAACAACTTACTATGGATACATTTTTGATTGAGAAATTGTTGCAGTATCAATGTTGCCAGATTTATTTTTATTAATTTCGAAATATTTCGAAAAATACGGCCCAGGGATTTTTTTTCATATTTTTCCAGGGTTCATAAGGCATCCCTCAGTAACGCACCGTAGAGTTAATCCGCCATTTTTTGGACACCCTGTATATGAAAAGCACTTTATAAAAAAAGCGGATATAAAGGGTAATAAGATGAACAGACTTGTTCTGACCGCAATATCACTAGCTTAGAAGCAAGTTATTTTGAAGAAATTACTGTTTTAGATAGAGTCAAAATTAGTAGCAATGGAAAATTAGGTACCTACCAATTAGGAATCGTTTTTAAATCAAATATTACATTGAAGTGGGGCACTACGATGTAAATAACAGTGATTTTATAGATTTTTTTCAACTGATATGTATCACAATGACAGGAATAGTGCACTGACAGATTGTTCATTTAGTGACAAAAACTAGTAATTTTTTGTTAAAGGTTGGTAAAGCCATGTTGCCAGATTGTGGTAGGCCATTCCAAAGGTCACTTTATAGGCCCAGTGTCATGTCCTGGAACAATATAGACCGCATTGATTATACCCATTATACCCATAGTAAAACATTAAAAAATTTTGGTTGCACGGTAATTGCGTATAAAATACGGTAATTTCTCATCCGGAGTACGGTATTTTAGTATTCACAGCCTAGCAAAAGTTGTAATACAAATGGAGTGCTGCCTTTATCAGTTTACAGAATTAATAAACAACACAAACTATACAGCTGTACTAAACGAAACATAGTACAATGGACACAAAACTTATAAAATTAGAATTTATGGAAAGCTTTAATCATATATGTATTATACATATATTGCTAGTAGGGCCTCGGAAGGCCCGAAAACATTACGGTGCCGACATAGTCTCACTTAGAGTATAACGCGTCTCGTGCGCATGCGTGAGAATTCGAACTCCGCCTTTAGAAGTGAATTTTAAACTTGACCACTTCGCCATTGGGCGCACAGCTGACCATTAGACATTGAAGAGTTGGTTGTCTATCTCACTTCCTTCGTGAGTTTCCCACTCATAGCCGCTAGCAATATTGTAAGTATTACATATATGGCTTTAATAAGAAAATTAACGTTCCTTGTCCGCGATCAGCTGTTAGGGCGGTGCTTGCGCTGTCACTTGTAAACAATTAATCTAGTGACCTCAGCAGTTTAAGGCTGATAGCGCCATCTGTTGTAATAAAATTCATTTACTAGCTGAAACGGACCTCTGCCGGCCGGCCACATTTCAATATGTTGCTATGGCAACGGCTAACGGTAACGGTTTTAACAAGTTTAAAAGTTAACTGACAGAGCTGTCGTTTCGACGTATCCATATTTATAAAATTTATACAAATGTCTATCAACCTGACTTGTCCAGCATACTACACCTACAGGAGGTGATTAGTTATAATTGTCTAATATAAGCACTTGTAACGTAATTCTAATATTTTAAGGTTATCCTTTGGTGTTCCATTAGAAGACGTTTTCCCTCCAGGAGAAATACACCCGGGGTTGAAGGCGTGTAGTTATTTATAATTCGAATGAAATTTATAATTTTCGTATTTTGCAGAGCTTGTTTATACAATCCTATGAAAATGTGGCAGCAAAGAGCTACTCCGTCGAGGAGGTTCTCAGGTAAGTCTAAAGCTCTGAAAGGTCCTTCGTAATTTCATTGATTTGTTCTAGCTGCTGTCAGGGATCCTTGCATGAACGACTTGCACTCAAAGAAAAAGTGGTGCTGTGCAAAGAGATCAGGAACTTCAGAACACCTCCTGGGGCTTCGCTTTGGGTCATACGGCACTTTATCGGGCTTTTGCCAATTCAGCTGCTGCCAAGGCACATTGGAGATCAGAAATACGTTTGGTGGAAGTTCACGAAGGAATGCAAAAAGTGCTTGAGTACGTATCCCACGAGTGGACGGAATAACAACGAACTGCCGCATAGATTGGCTAGGTGAGAGGTTATGTCAATCTGTAATTATATTGGTAAACATTTCATATTGAACGGTTTGTATAGGACAATTATTTTATGCAAATGAGGAAAATTCTATAAATTTCTGTAGGTGTCAAGATTTGAGGAAAATTAAAAGTTAGGTATATTGCGTAGTTATAGTCCATTTACTTGACATCTGCACTGTCAGTGTCAAATTAAAAAAAATTCTTGACTATACCTCAAAAATAATGTGTTTTTTATTAGACTGTACAGTAATTTAATTGTTAAAATGTGAAAAATAGCAGTGGTGCCAACATAATGTCAGTTTGACAGTGCAGATGTCAAGTAAATGGACTATACTGTGGATAAGAGATTTTGGTGCAACTGCCTTAAAGAACTAGGCAGAGACAGGGAAATTGTTGCTTTTGCTTTTCATCTAGTTTGCTTACAAAACTCATTTATCAAAAATTATTAACGATGTGCCTAGGTGTTGAATATAGGTTATGCTGCTTTCCACGTGAACACAGTTGTGTCAAAGAAATTTGAAAAAATATCACAACTGTATACCTATTATGATAATATGAAAAATATTGAATGGAACTGCCACGTTGAGAAACTTAAAAATTACAGAAACAATAAAATCTGCTTTACCATACGTAAAAATAAAAGTAACTAGAATTATTTATTTGCCAACCCAACAAAAAGAGTTTTGTGAATGGAACAATGAATTCATTCAGTAAACACTTTTAAAGTGCCTTTAGAAATGATGGAACGTTTTTGAATGGTCATGGTTATACAACATAAGAATAATATGTTGGTGGCACTGTAAGCCTGTGTAAAATTATTGTTTTAGATGAAATGAAAATTAGTAGGGATTTACTTGCAATGGAGAATTAGGTACCTACCCATTAGGGATTGTTTTTAAATCGAATATTACGGTGCAGTGACGCACTACGATGTAGATATCAACGATTTTAAAGATTTTTCTTCAACTGGCATGCATCAGAATGACAGCGACAGTGTACTCCCAGATTGCTCATTTAGTGACCAAAACTAGTAATTTTTTGTTAAAAGTTGGCCAAGCTATGTTGCCAGATTGTGGTAGGCCATTCCAAAGGGCACTTTATAGGCCGAGTGTCATGGCCTGGAACAATATAGACTGCCTTGATATAAGCAATTAAAAGGAAAAATAAATATAACAGTTGCAAATAACTGTTAAGTAATAACTTAGAATAAATTAGAAAATAAATTCATGGAGATTGGAGACAAGGAAGGTACTAGACAAAATGCAAAGTTAATTGAAAACAAGCATTTCTTCTTTGTTGTTTGTCTTGACTGTATTTCTTACCTATCAATTTATAATGGTGATAATATCAAGTTCAAAGCACAATAATAATGCCGAGTAAATCAGTAATAAGGTTTTTATTAACAGCATCAAAGATAATATATTTAACAGAAAGTCTGGTTCTTCACACTCACACATACGCCCGTATTCATAGTCGTTCGCCAGCGGATCGCCGGCGACTCGCCATAGATTCGTTATGAATAGTATGTTGGCGGCACTGTACGTCTATGTCAAATTTGAGGTTAGCAGGTTAGATTTTGTGTCAGTTTCTGTCAAAACTGACTGAAAACCTAACCTGATCACCTCGAATTTGACATAGACGTACAGTGCTGCCAACATACTATTCATAACGAAACTCCGGCGAGTCGCCGGCGATCTGCTGGCGAACGACTATGAATACGGGTGTAAGTGTTGCCAACTTTCAAAGTTGTAATTCCGTACCAGCAAGCTCAAAGGATCAAGTATTTTATTTTTCGTATAACATAAAATATATGAACGTTTTAAATAAGTACTATTAGGTATACCAACAAACATAAAATCAGTACACCATTTATGTTATTTGTTATACACGAGCAATAATAATAATGATAATAATACGTAATGCTTAAAATCTACTTGTAATTTTTTTTTATTTATTTTTTTAATTTTTTATTTTGGTACTCAGCCAACAGCCGTTAGGCCAATTATAGGCGTCTCTGTATATTGTAATAACAAAGATACACATTAACCAGGAAATAATTATAAACTATGAAACTTTAATGGTAACATCCTTGCTCTCCAGGTTTCTGCTTATTGCTTCCAGCCATTTCTTCTTTGGTCTTCCTAGCACTTTCACCCATTTCTAGCGCTCTTCTTGGTATTAACATTCGTAGGAGATGCCCTAGCCACCTTAACCGCGTCCTTTTAGCACACGCCACTATATTGTCTTCCCAGTGTTGGGTAAGTTACTCTAGAAAAGTAACTAAGTAAGTTAATCAGTTACTCGGCAAAAAGGTAACTGAGTAAGTTACTAAGTTACAGAATTATAAAAGTAACTTGAATAAGTTACTAAGTTACCATAAAGTAACTCGTTATTTTTTAAGTTACTTTTTTTTATGAGAGGCTACTAATCTACATGCAATTACTATCAACTTAATATCAACAGAAACACACATTTATAAACAATTGTTTATTAGTAAATTAGATTCCTATTTCTAAATTTCTGTCTTATGTATAAAATTTATTGGTTTTTAATAATAACTGCATTTCAAAATTTTTATCACTTAATTTTGTACGTTTGAAATGGAGAACGTCTTTTGCAGTGCTGAACAATCGTTCTACTGGAGCACTGGAAGGGAGGGCAGTATTATATCTAATAAATATTTCACTAATTGTTGGAAATTTGTCTAAAGCTGTTAAATTAGATGAATCGCACTTCATATATATTTCAGTTTCGTCCATATTTTTGGACCTCTTTACTGTTTTGAAGGAAAAAAAAATTGTGTTCTCCTTTGTCTCCATCATTATTTTGTGGACTGGGAAGTCGACAAACTGATGAAGTAGAAGCACGATTTTTTACTTCATTTTCCAATAATGTAACAGCGTTTCGTGTCTTTTCTGCATCACATATCCACTCAAATTTAAACCAAGGATGAGTAACCGCCGCCAGAGTGTAGTCAGAATTGTTGCGAATTTCTGTGAATCTAAAATAAAAATTGGCAACAGTCAATATTTTTGTTAATGCATTCCTATTAAATAAATACCTTTTATTTAAGCCATCGGTGATAGCTTTAATCAATGATCCGCAAAAAGTAAAATTCTTTGTTTTCAGTAATTGCATTTTCCGGTATATTTCTTCTATGGTTGGTTGTAAGTAGGCCATGTACATATTGTTTTGGCCTTGCAGTATGTCTAGGGCATTGGCTACTGGTTCCATAATCTAAAATTAATTATTTATAAAAAATAATTGTAAATAAACAAGAAATATTTGACAAACCTCACAATATTCCGCTATAAACTTAATATCTTGCTCTGACAACCGTGAAATTTTGACAAGATCACAAGCATCGTTAAAACTATTAACGTTTTTTGAAATCAATTTTGCTATTAATTTAACAGCATCGAAAGTGGAATTCCATCTTGTGGCATTAGGCGTGGTTAAATGGATACCCAAGCACTTCTTTATTTCATCTGCAGCAGGTCCAGAGTATGACTGTTTATTCCACAATGCTTGACATTTTGCAAATGCTGCTCGAGAAGCTCTTTTATAAATAATGTCCTTTTCTGCTACTAGGGCATCTTTTGTCGCTAATAAATTCAATGTGTGGGCAGCACATCTATGATGAGGTGGCAATAAATAATGGTTATCAATTTCCATTTCTCCATTCTGAAGTAGTTCTGTTATTTCTACAGCTTCTGTCACGTCTTCATTATCTTCATCCTCTTCTTCTTCTTTGTCACCAAATAATCTTAAAAAATTAGAAATTGTAAGCACACCCCAAAACGGAATATATTTTAATTGTCATAATCTGAACTACGACTACTGAATACTGAACTACATACCTGAAAGATTTCACAAAATTCGACCCGTTGTCAGTGATAACCTTACAGATTTTATGTTGGATGTTATATTCTTGAAATATTTCCTCCATATTCTGTGCTAAAATGTTGTATCTAACGCAACCTCTTAAGCGACGACAGGCAATCACAGCAGATTTTCTGTGTAGGGTCGTATTTTCTATCCAATGCACAGTCATTCCCAGAAAACTTCTAAAAACAATCAGAATGTTGAAGTAACACGAAAGGTATTTTTGTTTAATACTTGCCTGTTATACATTTTCCACAGGTCTGCTGTTACAGCAACAAGATTTGGTTTTTCTAATGCAGCTATTAATTTTTCCTTTAGATTGTGGAAGGATTGCTGCACTTTTCCTCGTCATAATGTGGTTTGTTGGAAATGCTGTGTTTGTAAAATTTCTCCAAGGCTGTCCTTCAATAAATGAAAATGGCAAAATAGCTTCAACAATTAGGTAAACGCTCCGTGATCTGATTTAATTTTAGTTGCGATATGCTGCCCTGGCGGTTAATACAACTTTCAAGCGTTTGCTGTTTGTTATCACCGACTTCAATTCGTTTTTTCTTGCAAGCAGAGATCGCTGCATCAATTTTCTTTAAATAAGAAGAATGATTGATCTACAACAAATGCAACTGTAAAACACTGGGAATGATATTTATTTATTTATTTTCGTTTCTTTGTGACAAAAACCGGCTAAGCCCAGTGAATTGCCCACTACAATTTTATACAATGATAACAAACTTAAAATTAATTCAATTTAACATGAATTACGGTAAAAAGCGAGGATTTATTAGTAGGAAAGAATGTAGATAACATTCCCAAAACTTTTTCGAAAAATGCAAATAAAGTCATACTAGAATAATAAAAGCCTTGTCAAAAAGCCAAGGATAAAAAAACAGGAACGAATCCATTGAAAAAAGCCATGAAAAAACTCAGTGGAAAAGCCACCAAATAGAAATCCAAACAAATAAATGTATGTAGTGGTTGTGTTTTCTTGTGTGTTTTTACCATAACTTTTTTATACTGATTACCCAACTAAATTGTAATAATCTAGAAGAATCCGTGGAAAAAAACACTGCATATTAAACAAAATGCATTGCCGCTTACCTTAACATGTTTACGTATATTTGACGATGATGTAACGGCACAGGACAAAAGTTTTGTTTGTGGTAGACACAATTTACACATTACCGTAATATTTTTTTTCAGAGGATCTTTATAAGCTTTAAATTCGAAAAAATTTTCATACCCAGGCCAAGGTATTTTATTGCTCGCTAACCGCACGTCTTCAAAATCATCAACCTCCATTAAAGTGCTATTCATTTTGTTAAACAAACACTTATTGAAACTTGTAACAAATTTACTACATGAAGTGCAAATAGCAACTACAACACAGAATTATTATAGTAATGTTTAAACAGCAGAAGGTGGGGGAAGGAACAGGCTTAGAGCTTAGACGCGCTAGTTCAACGATGTTTTTGGGATCCAGTAATACACATTCCTGCTCAGAGAGCTTCTAGTTGTTAAAGGATTAAAGATTACTGGAAATAGCTGTCACCACTCAAATAGGATCCGTCAAATATTATTTATTATCGACTAAGTACAAGACCTGTGGTCGGTGTTAGCATTTTCATACTGAACCATTCGCAATTTCTACAAATTCTTCAGCTTCAGGTATAATTTCTTAAATACTACGCATTAAAAATCGAACATTTTAAAATATTTTACATTTGTAGCATGAAAATGTAACTTGTCATATTCAGTTACTTAAGTTACTAAATAATTGTAACGCGTTATAGTTACAATTACTGAAAACACAAAAGTAATTAAGTTACTATTAAGTTACTGAAAAGTAACTAGTTACCAGTAACGAGTTACTTTTACTTAGTTACTACCCAACACTGTGTCTTCCCAAGGTACATCAATCTCATTGATCTTTGGAAAGGAGGTTGTCTCATACACTTCCACAATGTATTGGCCCCGAAAATGGCAGCCGCAGAGGGAAGTTTGAAAAAGCAATTCTAAATCTCGAAAGCAGAAGCGGTTGTATTAATAAAAATATTTGCAGCATAGGCTACACATATTTTCACGTTGTTAACAATGCCATATATAATATTTTTTATCTATTCCAGTGGGATAAGTAACGCATTACGTCACTCATTTGACACTATTTTAGTTAGGTAATGAAGCTCATTACACCACTCAGTTATGTAATGGTTTCATTACGCAATTCAGTTGCGTAATGACTTCATTACGTAACTGAAATAGTGTCAAATGAATGACATAATGACATTTGCCTACTAAAATATTTTTGAAAATGACAGATCTGACATTTCTCTTAATGCACTTTTCTCAATTTTAGGCAGTCGTAGATAAAATTTTGTACAATACATGTGATAATGCATCATTAATATACTTGTGTGCTTACATAACTCGTGCTACGCACTCGTTTGTAACTTACACACACGTATATTAATGATGCTGTTATCCCACTTGTATAGTAAATAACTAATATCCAATTTGTTCTACTTATATTATGGTATTATTTAGGTTAATAAATTGTCAAAGTGACATTTGTCTGCATGTTTCTTGGTGAATCGTCGTGTGTTGAAAAAAGTACTCATTACGTTCATATTATTTTCTGTGGCAAATTCAACTAACTTCCTTCCATTATTACTGCTAACTTCATGCAGACTGGTTCTCCCGGTCACCCCAATGTACATACTATCTCATCCAACCTTTGCATTCATATGTACCGCCACAATTTTTATATCATACTTTGGTAGTTATTGCAGTTTTCTTTCAAGAAGCTCATAAAACGATTTTTATCTTCTTCATCTTTGTCCTCTGTCGGTGCATGCGTGTTAATTATGTGTATATTTCTATATTGTCCTCAAATATATAGACAGCGTACTCTTTTCATTAATTGGGTTAAACTTTACCACAGCACTTTTTAATTTTCTTGACACCACAAATCCAACTCCAAAATGTTTTTATTCATTTCCTCCATTAAAAATTACATAGTTCTTCATTGCCACGATGTTTGTAGCCTTTTGTTTCATCTCCTGTATTGCCATCACATTCAACTCATATTCTGTTGCTATATTGCAGAAAATTTTTAGAGCGCCTTTTTTATTTGTTTCACGTACTTACATTGTAAGTTGCAATCATTAACCTTTTCATAGCGTTTTTTGTCTTATTTTTGATTGGCTCTTGTTTATTTAACACTATCAGTTTTTTGTTTCTTCTACCACTCCCTTTTTGTTATCATCCCAAATATATTCTGTCCCTTCGATGTTAATCTTCTTATAACCAACCCTTATTTTGTATTCTTTACTTATCTCCTCTTTAGCAAATTTTCTAATTTTCTTTGTATTACTCTCTTGTTTAGGGTCATATCAATATCAATGTATATTTTGGTTTCTTTCAGCTTGTATTTATTTTTCATAACTTTTTCTTTTTTATCCATATTCCAAGTAGCCCCATATAAAAATTAAACAAAATATTATGTGGGATTTCCTGTACAGTTTTGCATTCAAGAGAATTGTAATAAAATTGTGGCATGTAGTCAAGTTTCCGTACATTTTGTGTATTGACAAGGGTTGAGTCCATACACCGTACATGTACAGAAAACCATACGGTTGGCAACACTGCTTCTTAGTGTCTTCTTCCTTGATCTCTTCGTTTGTTCTTCTTAGTCATATGTATTATTCTGTTTCACCTCTCCAAAAACAGACTCATGGAGGAGCTTCTGTGGGGACATTGAAGACACCACAGAAACAGCACACCTCCACAAAGATCTGTCAAAAGACCCTTTAAGTCCAGTTGGGAACATGCTAAAACCGACACAGGAATACACAACCAGTGGAAATGCTAATTCAAGCACACTTTCTAGGATCACTGATGGTTGATCAGGCCGACATGACATCACAGCCAGTCCCTAGCAACTTCTCGAAGAGACCTGCGAGGGACGAGTGGAAGGTAGCTAGGGAAGTGATCAATCATAGCAAGGTACAGTGGGCTGTAAAATCGTTCTTATCTTATAAATCGCTCGGCCCAGATGGAACCTTCCCTGTTCTACTAAATAAGATCTTTTGCTTCTGCCTAGCGGGAAACTACTTGCCACTGGCTTGGAGACCGATCAAGGTCGTCTTCATTCCCAAACCAGGGCGAGCATCGTACACTCTGCCAAAGGCATACAGACCAATCAGCCTAATGTCTTTCTGTTTAAAGACTATGGAAAAACTGGTAGACAGGCACATACAAGACAGGGCCTTGAAAGGCAATCCTATACATCGTAGCCAATTTGCATATCAACCAAGAAAATCATGTGAATCAGCACTTCACAACCTAATTAGTAGGGTAGAAGTGTCGATAACCGACAAGAAAATAGCTGTAGCTCCTTTCTTGGACATAGAGGGAACATTTGATAATACCTCCTTCGAATCAATAATGACTGCAACCCTAAAACATGGCGTTGACGACATCACAAACAGATGGATAAAAACCATGTTAGCGGGATGATGCCAGATACAGGCCGATTTGGGAGAAGAATCCCTCAAGGTACGTGCTGTCAGAGGTTGTCCACAAGGGGTGTTCTATCCTCACTACTGTGGAACATGGTAGTAAACAATCTGCAGACACTCAATGATGAAAGGTTCTACACCTAAGGTTATGCGGATCACATAGTCATTCTCATAAGGGGCAAGTATCTAACCATCATTGCGGCCCTCATGCAAAGGGCACTAAACATTACTCAGTGGTGGTGTAATAGAGAAAACCTCAAGGTAAGCTCTAGCAAAATATGTATAATACCTTTCACTAAGAAAAGAAATGTAGAGGCTTTCAACAACCTCACAATCTTTTGTGAAAGAATTCAGGTTGGCCAGGAAGTTAAGTATCTGGGTATTACCCTAGATGCAAAACTGAACTGGAATGCACAACTAGATAAAACAGCAAACAAAGCAAAAATGGCCCTTATGATGGGTAGACGCATGTTTGGTAAAACATGGGGACTGAAACCAATGATGGTTCATTGGTACTACAAAACAGTAGTCAGACCCGTGATATTCTATGGCACCTTGGTATGGTGGCCAAAGGTAGAACAATAAATAGCAATCAAAACACTATTAAGGATACAGAGACTAGCTTGTTTGTGCATCTGTGAATTTATGAACAGCACTCCAACAGCATCTATGGAAGCTCTCTTGGGACTAACACCTCTAGAAATATATATCTAAAAGGGGAAGCCCAGATTGCAGCATACAGAATGAAATCCACCGGAAACTGGGACACCAACCAGGAACGGTGCAGACACAAATGGATACAGGAAGTGGGTGATGGCAACCCCATCCCAATATTGCACAGACCCAGAGTATTCTTTTGACAAACCTTTCACTGTGAGGTATGTTCACAATAACTGGACCCAAGAAACCGCAACCCACCTGCCAAACGGGCTAGTCTGGTACACAGATGGATCTCGAACAGCAGAGGGCACGGGTGCTGGAATACATGGCGTAAGACCAAAAGAGGACATTAGTGTATCTCTTGTGTCACAGCCACAGTCTTTAGAGCTGAAATCTTCGCTAGAATGCAATGCGTCCAGGAAAATACAAAACGCGGGTATTCCCAACTACACATAAGCATACTTTCTGACAGTCAAGCGGCCTAAAAGCGCTTGAATCACCTCATGTCAGCTCTGTGCTAACAAGAGAATGCCTAAATCACCTGACACTCTTATCTGAGAAGAACACTTTTCAACTCATTTGGGTGCCAGGGCACACAGTGATAGAGGGAAATGAAGCTGCAGATGCCTTTGCAAAAACTGGTGCATCTGCACTGTTTATAGGCCCAGAACCTGTATTTGGCATACCCAATCAAAGCATCCGAACACGATAGAAAAATGGACCGCCAGGCAACATGTTTCTCGCTGGGATGCCACACAGGGACAAACGCTGGGGAAGGAAATAATTAGAACGCCTTCTCGCAGACTAACAACTGATGTCCTCCTTCTAGGACGAACTCAGATTAGACGGCTGGTAGGACTAGTCACAGGACACTGCCACCTGAGAAAACACTTACAAAAAATTGGTATATACAGAGAGGATATACTCTCTGGGTAGGTTATGTCAAGAAGAGGAGGAGACAGCATCACCCAAAATCTTCGACTAAAAGACAGCAACTCTTCGGGGAACTCTGCATGGAGCAGCTCTCACACACGAGCACCTTATAAAAAACATCCTACAACTCGTTGAAGGTGCATCTCTATTTTAATAGGATCAGGGGGGCACAAGACCACAGAGTCGAATTGCAAAACTGGGCTCACTACTAACCCATCCAAATCCCTGCATTAAAACAATCAATTAATATGTTGTTTGCCGTGAAGGACTTTATGTAGTGTTGCTTTACTTCGGTTGCTATAATGTGCCTGTCTATGACTTCACATATTGTTACATTCTCAAATTAGGCAAATTTTAATGCCAGCAATTTAGCTTGTATTTTAGCTTCTCTCTAACGTCAAGCCGGTACCTTTACGTATTTCATCTTGATACCGTTAGGTGGTGCTCGCACTCAGCTGCGTTTAGAGATCCTGTATATAGTTTACTAAGAGTTGGGCAAACAACGGGATACATTTTTATTGGTTTGGATCACTTTTTGCAAGGCATGTGTGATACAAGTGGCTTTTTTACATATTTTTTAATATATTACAACCAATAGTTTCACACATGCAAATCTAAATATTAACTAAATTGGCCGTATATTCCTAATAGTCGGTTATGCAGATCCTGAGAATGATCAATACTCTGAAAACTCTACCATCAAAAGCAAGTTAGCAAGATTGGTTCCCATAACTTCTTTATTCGACATATGTCAAATATCTAATATGGATCAAAAATGTATGTCACATCAGGCTATTTGCCCAACTCTTAGTAAACTACATACAGGATCTCTAGCTGCGTTTCTCTGCAGCAAACTGCGGTTTCATTGTCATTGATTAATTTTGACGTACAGCCTGCGTCATCTTGGGGAAATGTTTGGAAAACATTTGGTAACTTTGATTTTTCGGTAAATAAATTTGTTCACCATCCATCTTAACATTGTCTTGTCTAAAGGGACGCTTTGTGAAAAATCTCCAGCAATTCCATGGAGTTTGGGGGTAAGGTGTCTAGGGCATCGATGGCATTGTAACATTCTCCAGCTGCTGTATTAATATTGCTACCCCTCTTCGTCGAACTTTGACTGTATAATTTAATTTACTTCGTTACAACTGTTAGATTATACAAGCAATCTGGACGTTTAATTCGATTGGATTCTGTATCATAATTTAATTTGCTTTGTTATAACCGTTAGCTTAAACCAGTAATCTGGGTGTTTAATTTATTGGCTTGTGTGCCATAATGTGCAAGTTAATTGGCCTTGTGATGTACATTCAAAGTATTGAAAGTTTAACTTTAATCGGTGGGTATTCATCAAATGTCTTATGTCAAAAGTTGCATTGTTTGAACTACTAATAAACTAAGGGTTTTATTTTAAGGTGTTTAATTAATTATTATTAAAAAAATTTATAATTTGACTTGGGTAAAATTTGATAAGTAATTTAGGAGAAAATTAGTCAAACATTATTTAGAATGTATGATTTTTTACGGTAAATAAAAATCATATAGTCATGAAATATACTTTAATTAAAGTTTTAAGTAAAATTCAAAAAATTAGACGTTTTGCCACTTTTGATGGCATCATCAGTAATGTTAAAAGTTCATTACAAATTAGTGGTTTAATACATTCTGAAAAAAACAAAAATAGGATTAGCGAACAACTAAATTTTTCCTTATACATGTGTAATTGTGTACTTACATGATTAGATTAAAATTCTTTCACGACATTTTTCAAAGTTTGCAGGATTACATTATTAATTAATAAAAGCAGTTATTCACTGCACTTAAAAATGAAAAACTGCTTTTATTAATTAATAATTTAATCCTGCAAATTTTGAAAAATGTTGTGAAGGAATTTTAATCTAATCATGTAAGTACACATGTAAAAGGAAAGATTTAATTGTGTGCTAATCCTATTTTTGTTATTTTCAGAATGTATTAAACAACTAATTTGTAATGAACTTTTAAATATTACTGATGAAGCCATCAAAAGTGGCGAAACGTCTAATTTTTTAAATTTTACTTAAAACTTTAATTAAAGTATATTTCACGACTATATGATTTTTATTTACCATCAAAAATCATACATTCTAAATAATGTTTGACTAATTTTCTCCTAAATTACTTATTAATTATTATTATTCATGGATCACTATAGTTAGTATCTTTGAAAATTTGTTACATTGGTTGTGAACTTAAACGGTTTTCAAGCTGTCACACGGCGTGTGTTAGTCTTTAAACTTTTGGCTCTACTGCTAAGCACCCAATTACACAAATCTGTATAATACGGTTCACCCGGTTTTGTATGCATTGATAGAGTAGCAAATGAGCGTACTCTTGTATCCAACAGTGCCTCGCGATAACGTTTGGGTATAATACTTGCTCCTTGTTTTAAATGCTGCAATTTGTATGTAAATTATATTGTTAATTGTTTAACTGAACTAATTTATACTTAAATCAGGGATCATTGTAAACTTCAATTTCATCTTTGCCTTTAAATAAAATTACATGTACGTAACGCATTAAACTTAAATCTGCTGAACCAATTATATTTATGGTAAGGTTTTCTGATGTTTTATTATTTATTTCTGCATGCTGCGTACTGTCTGAAGTACCCTTTCTGTTGTTGTTTTTGTGTCTTACCTAGGTTTGCCGTTACAGATTTCATCTGGGAATAGTAATTTTAAAGCTGGACAATGGTACGGCGTTCTTTACAGATTATCACTTGCAGGTAATCGTATTTATTTTGTCGGAACCCACTCCCGACTTTGACTTGAGCTGTCGCGAGCTTACACTCCTTTGTTACCGTAATAGATAACGGAGAATTTTTGTTACAGGTGTGCAGCATTGCATAAAACAGATAAATTTCTAGCTTTGGTATTGTTTGTATAGTAAGCGGTATCAATATTCATTCATATTTTAAGACCACATTATTCAGATGGTCTTGTAGGGGCCTTATTAGTTCTTCCTTTATTATCATTCAAGCGCATGGTTGAGTATGATCTTATTGATAGGTCTCCATTTTTCTAAATCGTTTGGCCGATGTTTAGGCTGTTTGTTCTGATTATATTAGGTTTCAATGGTTTAATTTCTTTATTTCAAAGAACCTTTTTGTTCCTGTTTGGCATGTTTTCTAATCTCTTCATACTTTTTTATGCCCCAAGTATTCTTTTCTGCAGCATTTCGTTCTTTTAGTGCACTTTGGCATTCCTCATCATACTATTTCTTCTTTGTTCATACTCTTCTCTTTGAATCTATCAGTTGTTTTTGGGATCAACGCCCTAATTCTGTGTCTATACTTATTTTTTCTCCTATATAATTTTCAAGTCTATACAACTAGTGCTTACCTTGGCATCATTCTACTTAACCAGATTACTCTTCAATTTTTTGTCTTCTTTTTTCAGGGAATGTCTTAAACCATCTTTATTCGAAACATAAAGTAATATGAATCTACATTTGTTTCTTTCTATATTGATTTAGATATGTAAATGTCACTAGCAAGGTTGATTAATCTTATACCATTGTTATTGGTTTCTTCGTTTATACTGTGGCTGCCTGTTTCCTTCCAATTTTTGCTTTGAGGTTTCTTCTTTGGTAGTGTGTCAAGTCCATTTTTGGACATACGCCTCTCCCAATTCTAATGTCCATTTTTGTCGGTTGTTGGCTTCGCGCATCCAGTTTCAGGTCATCGGCCCAACGGATTTGTGGTCTCCCTCTAGGTCTTTTGAAAGTGTATGGTCGCCAGGTTAATATTCTTTTATGCCACCTATTATTGTTGCTTCTTGCGACATGTCCTGCGTACGATCATTTTAGTTCTATTGCTTTTTCTACTATATCTTTGATTTTTGTGGTTTGTCTAATCGAAGTGTTAGTTTTCAGATCTCTTAGGGATATCCCTAGTATTATCCTTTCCATTGCCTGCTGTGTTATTCTTAGCTTATTGATGTTTTTCTGGGTCATCGTCCAATTCACATACACATATCAAATACTTTTGTTTTGTGGTGTAGGGCTATATTTTTATTTCTTAAAATGTGACGATGTGACTGAGTTTTTCGAATGCCACCCATGATTGTCTTGTTCTTGTGTGTATCTCAGCTGTTTGGTTTTCTTTTCCAAGTACGATTTTTTGACCTAAGTATATGTATTCCTCTACCTTGTCTAGTGGTTGATTCCCTATTCGAACATTTCCTTCTTTGCTGTACATATTTTTTGTTTTATTTATGCTCATTTGCAGTCCTATCTTTATAAATTCTACATTTTGTTCATTAAGCATTCTTTCAAGTTCTTCAAGGTCCGCTGCTATTATGACAATGTCATCTGCATATCGCAAGTAACTTAGGTACTGTCCATTTGTGTTGATGCCGCGGTTTTTTAATTTCTTAAATACGTCTTCCAGCGCCAGTGTAAATAATTTAGGTGATAGTGCATCACCTTGTCTGATTCATCTATTCAGTTGGACTTGATTGGTTTTCACATGAAGATGATACGTAGCGTTCGCTCCAAGATATTTCTTGTAATAGCTATATATATGTACTATCTATTCGGTAATTGTCGAGTTTTATCGGGAATTGGGATTCGTTAGTCTTTTCTATTAGAATTTTCATTGCAAGTAGGTGGTCTGCTGTGGAATATCCCTTTCTAATCCCTGCTTGTTCACTTGGTTGGTAGTCATCCAGCTTCTTGGTCAGGCGATTAGTATTTATTTTAGTTAATAGTTTGAGCAGATGTGATAGTAAAGTTATCGGGAAATAGTTTTTCAGTTGTGAGTTGTCTCCTTTTTTGTGTAGCAGAATTACTTGTGCATTTTTTCATGATTCAGGTATCCGTGCTTGTTGGAGGCATTCATTCATCAAGATAGTAACTGCCCCTTCGATTATTATATCTGTTGTAATACCATCGTCTCCTGGTGCTGTATTCCTTTTCATGTCATTTAGGGCTTTCTTCACTTCTACAATTTCTGGTAGTTCTTCAGACCCAGCAATTTGTATAATTTTGCGTCTTGTTTGGTTAGTATTATGGTCTTGTGTTTTTGATTCGTAGAGATCTGTGTAGAAATCTTCAACTAGTCTTAATATTCGATCTCTGTTGGTTGTAGTGATACCATCCTTGTCTGTTAGGGAGTATATTTGTTTTCTTCGTAGGTTTGGTCGTAAGCTCTTCATATTTTTCTTCTTCTCTATAGTTTCTTCTATTAGTTTGTTGTCTTTCTTTCTTCTATTCTCTTTTAGTTGTTTATTTATCAGTTTGTTTAATTCTGTGTACTCTATTGTTCCCTTTTTATTTTCGCAGTTCATCTGTCTTCATCTTTCTAAAAGTTTCCTGGTATCTTTAGCAATTTTTACTTCCCTCGTCTGAAAGACGAAAGAAGTATTGTAATCACGAAAAAATTACTTTCCCAGATTCCTTCAGATCTTTACGTTTCAGGGTCCCTAGATGACGAAAAACGGATTTTCTCAATTCCGTCTGTCTGTCTGTCTGTCTCTCTGTTGGCGGTATAACTCAAAAAATATTGGTCGGAGGAAGACGATATTTTGCATACACATTATATATATACCTGGAATGAAACCGGTAAAATTTCAGACAAATATATACAGGGTGAGCACCTTAAAAAAAAATTTTTGTTTATTTTCTATTCAATTTAGTAATAGATAGAAGTAATCATTTGTACATAGTGCAGGCTTTATTCTTACCAAAAATGAAAGCCAATAGATACAGCATACATTTTTTACAATACAAAACGAGGCACAAATTAGCAAGTTACTTAATAGAGCTGCGAAGCAGGAATACGAGAAGTTGATGCTTCGTGGTGCATGTAGAAATTGTACGGTTCCTTAAAATCCCGGAAAACGTCGTGGCTGCACACGCGTTTTGCCTGCCGTTCGAATTCGATCACCGGTAATTTTTTTTTTATTTGAAAATTTATTTAATTTATTAGAAACGTGAAGAAAGTTTTACTCCTAACTTTTAAATTAGGCCGGGAGCCGCATAATGCGCAAATCTTTTCGCGAGGCTATCAGACTGAAAATAGAGGCATTTTATGCATACATCGCATATACAAGCTTAGTTTTGAATATTTCTGGATGATTCTTAAACTAGTGGAAAGCTTATTCTTTCTACATTCAGATGATATCAAATTACTCTCAAAACTACTTTTAACAACTGCTACAGAAATCTTATATTATAAGAGCTGATGCCGCCAGCAGTCCGACCGTAAGCACTGGCGCGCGCTCATGCCGACTGCGCACAAGTGGCGACGCAGCAAGCATTTGTATTGTTAACGCTGGCAGGGCCGGACGTCGGCTGGCTACCAGCTTAAGCAAACGTTTTTATTGTTAATCGTTTCTTTACGCTGGCAGGGCTAGACGTAGGCTGGCCAACGCGTTCTAGTTGTTTAAATAAAGCGTACAGGGAATTT
>CALNHX010012684.1:0-23261 GCA_940337035.1 Agriotes lineatus
GTTGTTTTAACAAATTAGGGAACAATTAACTGAAACCCGGATTGAAAATAACTCCAAAATATACGACTTTTTGTATCTTATATACTAATAAAAATAATAATATCTAAAAAATTTCAAAACCAGGGTGGAAGAACACCAACACTAACGAAAGCAAAATAAGATACAAAAAAAATATGTTGATAAATAATGGTATTATGAAATTTTAAAATGAATAAAGGAAAACAATCAATACATGGTAAAAAACACCAGAAATAAAAAGATAAAACATTTCCGCAGCATACCAAAGAAAGAAAAAGAGGGAAAAACAAGGAAAAAAGATTAAGGGAAAAGACGCTAAAACACATAGTATACCTTTTGATTACAAATTACTGGTGAAATCCAATTACACCCTACTTAAACCACATCAAAACAGAAATAAATAATATAACACCAAGCCCTTGATAAGAGGATTATAAATAAACGTTTAAGAAACACAGAAAATAAAACCAAATATTATAAAAATACGTGCCTTTTAACTGTGTTAGTCTTAAAATTTTAATTTGTTATTAACAATATGTATTTAAAGTCTGAAGAAGCTATATTAAATAGCGAAACATTGCTTTAAATTGATTTTAATTGAAAATATCCAATATGTTATGACACAACTAATAATTTCACATAAAACTATTAGTAACGATTGAAATTAATAACAAAATTAGTTGCAAAGCTCTTCTACCGAAGAAATATGATATACAATTGTCATGTTTTTTCAATTTTTTTACTAAACAATGTTTGTAAAATATTTTTTAAATTTCTTTGACTTATGTTAATAATATTATGTCTGCATTAATTTGGTGTCATTTATTACTTATAGCGATTTAAAAATGACGAACCCTGCACAAAAAATATGTACTGGATAGTATAGTAAAATACCAATATTGGTTTGATTATAATATACATATTAAGATATACTCTGACAGCAGTAGGAAACTTGATACAGAATTAAATGAAAGAAATAGTAGTCTCGGCAGTATGATTGTTCATCCTAAAACAACTATTATAAAAAACTGGGTCCCAAGGAATGCAAAGGTAGAGGCATTCAAAGGAATTTACAGCCCTGTCCTATATATGCTTGCGAGTCATGAACCGTAACAAAAAATCATGTAAACTCAGTCACCGCACAGGAAATGAGGTTTCTTAGAAGAATAAAAGAAACACGAGCCTAAATAAAATTACGGTGTTTAGAGACAACCTGAGTGCAGCCATTAAGAAGAAAAATAGAGTACCTATACTGGATGAAGGATGAAAGACTCCCAAAGAAAATATACGAGGCATGAATAGGAAAGAATCGATACAAGGGCAGACAAAGGAAAACCTGGAACGAATCGGTGAAGGAAAAAGCGAAGAAAACTGATGTGAAACAATTCACCAAGGAGACGAGAGCATGGTTAAAATATGGAAAACTAAGCCTCAGGCTCACACCTAATGAATGAAGAGGCCATTAGGATTCAGTATAAAAATCTGTAAGTTTCCTTTGGGCGTTTTAATATGATATGTAAATGAGTACTCGTATTTCGCTTTATCAATATTTTAAATTTGGTAAACTTGTTTTTCACAAACATGACGTATCCAAGCTAAAAATAACAAGCAACAGGGAGCAATGAACATGTACAAAATACGGAGAATGATATTATGCTACAGATATAAGGTAAAAACGAGGGGTGGACCACCTGGTAATTTTTGTGTACAAGCAGTAGCAATTGCCAGCAATTTTTTAAATTTATTGGCAATTTTTGTAATGTATTGGAAATTGCGGCAATTTATGGGCAATTGCGGTAATTTTAAGAATTCATTGGCAATTGCGGTAATTTATTTGTAATTTTAAGAATTTATTGGCAATTTTAGTAATTTTTTAGCAATTTTGGCAACTTCTCAGCAATTTATTCAACGTTTTAGTAGTAACCTAATGTAACTAAAAATGTGGTGGTACTTAAGCTAAACGAAGGAAGATCACGGGCTCTAAATGTATAATAACTGCGCTATGTAAGGTAGACAATTGAGAAAAATAAAACATAATTTTCAGAACTTACCTTTTGTAACTTAATAAAATACAGTTAATTTAATTTTATTCATAAAAAAGTGTATGAACAAAAACAGCGTAAGTATGCGATTACAGATAATGAAATAACTTCATTTGTGTCCTAGAGGCAAATTCTACCATAATTATAAAGGTAAAACTTAAAATTAAAACCCGATTCATTTGAAATCTCGCTTAAGAGTTTTATACAAAGAGTGAATAGATTCTTGATCTACTTTTGAAATAAACATTGGGTACACCCCTTCCATAGTAATAGGACCAAAAAAAAAAATTTTTTTTGTTCAACGATCTGAATATCTGCTTGTTTTGGCCAAACAAACTCGTTTAATGACGATTTTAAAAAGTTTACTCTAAACAAATTTCCATCTGAAAATTCTAATATTCGTCCCAAGTACCATGCATCAGAGTAATAGATTGCATAATAACACTCTAGGTATACTGTGACAGACTGTGTAGACTTGTGTTGAGCTATCTTCTTAGCGGACTGACTCTTAAATCTTAGTAGGCGATTGGTACTGACCCTGCAAAAATAATCGACTGTAATAATGGTAATCAAAAGGACCTTGAAAAATTACCTTTCGTGTTTTTCATTCAGGAGCCAACACAATGACACCTTACGAATAGTTTTTGTGCTGTTATCGTTAACCCTTACTTTTACGAAAGGACTTCTCACGTCTATTTCCTTTAAATTATGTTCAACAAAATTGATGTCATCTGTATCGTTTAATATGATACGATCCTGATCTACCTCATCCTTTTCGGTTTCTAAATCGGCTAGTTTGTTCATTCTGAGTAAAGTCATGGTTGATGTTGCTGAATTTTCATGTTCATGATTAGTCACGTCGCTTTCTTCATCTTCTATCTCGTCGTTTTCAACTTCGGCTTCGTCGGTTACTGTTGTTTTAGGAACAAGACATATATCCGACCAGTTTTTGTCGTCATCGCAATGTATACCTAATATACGGCAATCCACTTTAGCTTCCTCTAAGGCATTCATACAAATGGCCTCAATTTCGTTATCATCTGGATATTGAATTGCAGAATTCATATTCTCCGCATTTCCAAGTTTTATATTGCGCTTTTTGTGTTCTCGAGGAAACACAAAGCTCTCGGATAGATCGTTTACTGTATTTACTATCATTTCAATCTTATTCATTCGATTAATAATGTCGAGCATACTAAAGTTGACAATGGTTGAAAATGTCGAGGTTAAAGAGCGAGTAGATCTGAATGCTTGTTCACACGGTTGCGAACTGAAAAGCCATGTCGAGAAATCTGTTTCGTTTTGTAGAAGTTCATTATCTCTGTACTTCCTTATTAACTTTATCATTGCATGCCCATTTAGCTCAAGACACAGGTAGGAATTTAGTGAAATAAAGTTCTTGGTCATCGAGTATTCAATGGAACTTCGTAGCCAAGATCGCCAAATTCTTAAGAAAAATGTGACATACCAAATCAGTTTGATACGATCGTTAATCAATATTTCTTTACTAAGAAAGGCTTGCAGAGCAAATCTTATCAATTTGAGATACGCAACTGTTCAAGCACTATTCTCAACATTTTCCTCTAAAAGGTTGGCCACTTGAGGTGCACACAAATTCTCGACTGCACGAAAATTCATTTTGTCTTCTCCGCGGAGGTCACTAGAAGTTAATAGGTGCTTATCTTTACCAACTTTTAATAATAACTCCTCCAAGTGCTTGGTTGTGACGTAGAAATCACCCATAGGTAAAATAATATCTGGTTTTAGAAGTCGCGTTCTTAATTTTGTTCCTATATGCACAGTGTCTTGAACACATAATTCTCCACTGTTCAAATCCATTTGGAACCATTCCCACGATTCTTTGCCTTTATGTTGCAGTAACGCCAAGTTTCTCATGGATTTCAAACACCTAGGGTCACCATCAGTTGAGAACCCTAGTACTTCAATACCATGACGCCTAGCTTCCGTTTTAATTCTCTTCCAGCGTGATGTAATATCATCACTTGCAAAACAATTGTCAGTTCCAAATATAGTGAGGCAAAATGAGGCACTCTTGTCAATAGGAGCTTGTGCCATTACCATATATGCATATTCAGCTTTCTTTTCGTTGAGAAAATACTCTTGAATTTTATGAGCGGATGTTGCTTCGAAATAATTGCTCCTTGGCAAACCATTGAAGTAGGTATTACAAAGCCGACTACTTTATTATATTTGGAATTGTATTAAACTCTACCGGTAATTTTTGTGGCATCCTCGCTGATCCATACAAAGTTTGGTAAGCCTCGCTTTGAAAGAAATCAGATAGTTCTTTGAATCGGAGCACACCTTCATCTGCATTTGTATTAGTAGCATTTAAATGTCGACTCAGAGTTGTTATGGATGGAATTGCCTGTGGTAGATTTGAGTACAAAGTTTCATACAGCAGTCTTCCACCGACAATAAATAAATATAAACAAAACTGTTTGATTTCGTCGTCAAATCTATTTGAATTCTTAGGTTTATTTCATTTGCAACGGTTGTTTGAATCAAGCAATTTAAAAAATGTGAAACATTTTCCAATGTATTCTGGGTCTCCCTGGATGTACAGTTTCTCAGGAAAGACGCTTGCTGAAGTAGCAAATTTCTGAGTTCTTCGTTTTCCTGGAATATTCCTTTAACATCATCCACTTGTTCAAAGAAGTTTGTAATTAACGGCTGGTTCTTAACCCTCTCTCTACTTCGCTTTGCTCTTGAGCCTCTTGCATTTTTATTTGTGGACAGTTCAGCCTGAAGGTTTGCAGGGGCGAACTTTCACGGTCTTTGCTTGTTCGTTCAGGTCAATCGCAATGATTGACGGTGCATTGAATTCCGGGATAGAGTCGCAATACTTGCTGCAGATTGAGATCTTGTCGAGGATCTAGTCGATAGTTTGAGGGTATCCGAGACTGTATCCTCATTAGGCCACTTCAACGAATCTCTCGCGGCCAAAATAAGTTTCTTATGACCAATTCCAAATCTGAATTCCTGTGGATTTTTTTTATAAAATGGACCAAAATACTCTTCGTACTGGTTTTCTTCTATCAAGTCCATCAAATCATTCCTAACAAATGCTTCCACCTCGTTTAAATCATATTCGGATATTGCTCCAAGTGACACTCTGTTTCCAAGCCCATTGATTTTTAATATGTTTTTAACAAACAAGGGAAAACATGAACTTAAATTGTTTTCAATGAACTCAAAAAACTGATCTTCTGATTTCATAATGCACGTGAACACCGATAACGAGGAACAAAAGACAACTGAGAACTGAGCGCCCAAATATGATGGTAAAGTTGCAATGCGCCAGTCACTTGAAATCGAGCCCTCCGCCCCAAGGACTCAGCGTATCTCGATATTGAACAAGTCAATTCCTGGAACTACTTTCGGAAACAATCTTTCTTGAAAATACATTAACCATTAAATGACAATACGTCCAAATATTCAATAATATTAAGCTTCAGTTACGCAATTAAAAAGTTTGCTGTATATTCAACAGTAGCTACTCATAGATACCTATAATTTTCATATAAATAAACATTGGTAATTTTAGGAATTTATTGGCAATTTTGTAATTTATTGGTAATTTTGGCAATTTATTGTCAATTTTGGCAATTTATTGGCAATTGCGTTATTATTTGTAGTTTTGAGAATTTATTAACAATTTTAGTAATTTTTTGGTAATTTAAGTAATTTTTTGGCAATTTTAGTAATTTTTTGGTAATTTTTGTAATTTATTGGTAATTTTTGGCAATTGGCAATTTTAGTGTACACAATTTTACCTGGTGGTCAACCCCTCGGGTAAAAAAGATGAGGTCAACAAAATAATTCAATCGTAGTAACGTAACGGATATCTTGTCAAAAACTTGATAAGTAGAAGAAGGAGGAAAGATACTTTATCTATTTTCGTTAGAAAAGGCTTAATTTTCTCATTAATTTGAGTTAAAAATGAAGTTAATTTCCGCATTAGTGGGAAAAGTTAACATTGTAAGTACATTTTCTTGAAGTTAATTTTTTTTTTCAAAAGTTTATAAAATCTAGTGTGTGCTTCGCCTCTTTCTGCAATTCGCAAGCGTAGGAAAACGATGTCTTTTTCCCACTTGTAACATAAATAGTTATTACAAAATGGCGATCCTCTTATATAATATATTAATTTAATTTTTATACGAATATCACGACTAAAGATCTTTGTAAGGATTACAACAGCTCATGATCTTGACAAAAACTCATACTGTTTCTTAGTTTTGTCTTAGTCTTAAGTCTTCTATATTATACTTCTATCATCTATATATTTTTACAAGTTTTATGCAAGATTTAATACTAAGTTGAGATTTAACATAGTTCCGATTTTTGTAAAATGCATTCTATTCAGCTGCAACATTACTAATATCTAATAAATACAATTAGAACTGTTTGGGTGAAGTAACAAAAAGCGAATTTAGTTGTAAAATCAATTATCATAGACGAAAATATATACGTCTATGTAGCTTTTTGATATGCTTTAAGTTTATATATTTATAGATCAATTTTTCCTCTCAGATATCGTCTTAGTAAATATTTTCATTACGTCGCTATTGGTAAATTTTTAATTAAGCGTTCAAAATATATACAAGTACGGGGATTGTTCAATACAAACACGTTTGGACCGTGTCGGCGTGAATTGATCATCATGGCACTTGAATGTGGTTAATAAAAATGTTTATTGTCGTATTAGTGAGGTGCTTCCTTGTGTACATTTTTATAGAGCTCCGAAATGGCATTTACTATAGAAAACCCGCCCAAATAATATTCTTACTGTTATTAAAGTTTAGCCGCCGAAGGACGTCAAATACTAGATATCCTCGAGAATGTAAGCTGTCGAGGGTGACCATAGCTATTCTCACACGGCGGTAGTTTAGTGGTGCAAAAAATTTCGGCAAGGAAGAGAATGGACTCAAGACTTGGCTTATACAGAACATGTTCAAATTGCAATTTCAGATGAAAGTGTGAAGCGTTTGGAAACATGCAAATAGACTAATTAAAGTCAGATCACTGTCAGAAAAGATTAACATCAACATAGGAAGTGCTCATTTCATTATTCATATTATCACAAATTCCATGCCTTTGGTTCATTAAAACAATCACTAAAGGGGTAGCGATTCACTTCGGACGCTGAAATGCAGACTGCCATTAGAGAATAATTTCGTCAACAGCAGCAATAATTTTCCCAGCAGGGCATCTGGAGATTAGTACAATAGTGGAACTGCCAATGGAGTATTTTTAAAATTGAGCTAATAGAAATTATGGTATATCTTCTAAACGTGTTTCTATTGAACAATCCTCGTATATATTTGTGTTAAACTCAATTGATTCATAAATTACAATAAAATATTTAGGAAACGCTTACATAGTATACTGGGTGTTCATAAAGGAATGGGATAGCGTTTACTCTTTTCCTCAAATTAAAATAAACCGAGAGTCGAATATGTCTTAGTAAATTATGCATCTTTGAGATGTTAGGCGCCGGAGAATCTGAATTTTTAATTTTGCATTTTCTTCACAATTCGAAAACTACCTATAGGATCAAGTTCAAAATAGCATGATATAGTTTCATTAATTTTCTCATTATCACATATAAATGAGAATTTACCCTACCTCTATTCGACATTTTTGGTAGTGCGAATATTTTTGATATTTTAATTCTACTTAAAAAATAATTTGTATAAAAAAACGTATGGTTTCGTTTGTTCTTGAGCATAAAAGCAAATCACACCCATCATTTCGAAATTGGAATATTTGTTATCGCGCAATTTCAGACGAATACGCTAGTTACAGCCAACAATGTCTACAGTGACACAACCCCCTTTAAAAGATTGCACACAGATTGTTGACTTAAAAATATCTTAAAATATGTCTCAGAAACCATCGAATTTTCGATAGAAAACAATTACAACTTTCTCACGTAAATTAAGAATATCTATTAAAATATCCTACCTGTGGTACCATAAATATTAAGATAAAAACATCACCCTTAATGTCAAGTGGAGGTAGGGTAGTCAGCTACAACTACATCTATTTTTAGTTATATGAGAATATTAAAAAAATTATAAATGAATCATGCCTAATTTAAACTTCATTCGATGGGCACTTTTTGAGTTGCGAAAAAAAACAAAAATAAATATTCTACTTCCGGGGCGCTAAACTTATTGAGCATTTTTACTAAGACTAAGACATATTTGGCTCGATCGGTTTGATTTGATAAGAAGAGTATCGCATTCTTTCCAAAACATCCTGAAATGTATATTCTTCTCTGTACGTCTTACTTGTTTTACTTTTACTTATGTACTTGTAACCTAACTACGATATGTTTAGAATTGTTCTTTCCGTTTGTCTTTTTATTTTCAGTATATGTATGAAATATACGCAAGATATCTCTATAAATATCTATTTTATTGACAAAATAACAGTTGTTTAGTACTTAGTTTGTCATCAGACAGCAATATGTAATTGTTACTTTTTGAAGAGAAAAGGTGCAACCAAAGAAACGTAAATTTTTGAATATACGTGCATTTTTCAACTTTTTTTATAAAAAAATATAGTTAAGTAAGTATGTACGTAGTTGAAAATGGAAACTAAATCTTTATCAAATATACCTTTTAATAAAAAAAAAATCAAAATGTCATTCGTTACGGTTTTTAAATATTTTTCAATAAATTGGATATTTATTGAGATACATAACATATTCCATACTTTTAGAACACCGTGTATCTGTTAAGCAGCGAATTTCATGCACTTACAATCCAATATATTATCATAGAACAATAATTGTAACTATACCGGGTGCTGACTTGACCATAGGAATTTGCATAGTAAATTCTTTATGTTCAATTATTTGCTCCCCTAATTATTTTAGAGTTAAAGTGTAAATACATTTTTTGTAGAGAAAAAAATACTGCAGTCATTCAGACTGTTGCTAACAATTTTTCATTTTCCGGAACCGAAGGAATGCAAAAAAACAAACTAGCATTTTCACAAAAATCAGTGGTGCCATGGAATTATTGAAACAAGCCAATGCCAACGCAAATGCGTGCGGCGCGACTTGTGCTGTTTGTTTGTTTGTCATTGATGTTTGACGTTTATAATAATTCATTATTAATTATGTTCTGCTTAATGTCTCTAAGGTGCCTAGACCTTGTCCATAACAAAAATGGTTTTACGAGTATGGTGAACGTTCGTTAAGTAAGCTCCTTGTTTATTGTAAAATATCCGTATCGGCAAATTCCAAAAAGTACAACCATTAATAGACTGATTCATTTTAAGTTTAAGACTACAGGCGGGTTATTAAATAATTGTAGGTGCAATAATGAGGTTCAGAACTTATACCAAAACGAGAAAAACGACAATACGTTCAATCTTTTGACGGCAGTGACTGGATGATCGCTCCGCACGCACTTCCCTTGGCATTGGCTTGTTTCAATAATTCCATGGCATCACTGATTTTTGTAAAAATGCTAGTTTGATTTTTTGCATTCCTTCGGTTCCGGAAAATGAAAAATTGTTAGCAACAGTCTGAATGGCTGCAGTATTTTTTTTCTCTACAAACAAATGTATTTACACTTTAACTCTAAAATAATTAGGGGAGCAAATAATTGAACATAAAGAATTTACTATGCAAATTCCTATGGTGCGTCGCGCAAGTCAGCACCCGGTATATTTTAGTCTTCAATTGGAAATGCGTTTTTATTACTTCTATAAGAGGTTTCTATATGTATACAATGCGTTCTTTTTAAAAGTATATATAGGGGATACTCGTATGTATGCTAAAAAGAAAAATTCCCTTATTTTTTACTGTTTTGTCCTATATCTAGGCAACCAACTATACAGCAAACTTCAATTTTAAGAGTTTTAATTTCAAACAAATAGCATGCGGTGTATACTTTTAAAAAGAACGCATGGTATGTATTTCAATATAAAACTTTGGAAGCTTATTAGAGAATTGTAAAATCGTAACAAAGGTGAAATACAACATCCTGATTGCAAGTTAACGGTTCAGAAGAAGAGAGTTAAAAATTAACAAAAGAACGAAATTTAGTTTTGCAAATGTTGGAAAATGTTTATAGATATTAACCATACAATTTTGATTATGAGCATCTTAACGAGTTTCGTTAAGTATCAGTATCAGTATCAGTATCAACCAGCCACTATAGTCCACTGCTGGACATAGGCCTCCCTTGATTGCTTCCATAACTTTCTGTCTTGAGCAGCTTGCATCCAGTTCGAGTGGATACGTCTCAAATCATCGTGCCATCTAGTCGGAGGACGGCCTCTGCTTCTAAGTGCATCCTGTCTTGGTCTCCACTCTACCATCTTTGTGGTCCAGCGGTCGTCTTTGAACCTCGCAATGTGCCCTGCCCAATTCCATTTCAAAGAGGCTATCCTCTCTATGGCGTCTAATAACTTTGTTCTATTGCGTATTTCGGTGTTCGGTATTCTGTCCCGCAGCGATAGTCCTAAAATCGACCTTTCCATTGCGCGCTGTGCAATTCTTATTTTATTAGCTGTTCTCTTTGTTAAGGTTAGGGTCTCTGCGCCGTATGTCAGAACTGGCAGCACACACTGGTTGAAAACCTTTCTTTTCAAACATATAGGAAGCGCAGACCTGAAGATGTATTTTAATCTACCGAAAGCTGCCCACGTCATCCCTATACGTCTACTTAGCTCGCATGTCTGATTATCGCGGCTAATTTTGATTTCGTGGCCTAAGTATCTATAAGAGGTTGTCTCTTCAACTTGTTTGTCATCGATGTATATAGCGCCACCCATTACTAAGTTGGTCATTACTTGGGTTTTTGACGTATTGATTTTCAGTCCCATTTTTTGCGAGGCAGCTTTTAGATCTTGCACCATTTTCTGGGCTTTACTTATACAATCAGTTATCAGAACCACATCGTCCGCAAAGCGTAGGTGGCAAAGGTTTTCGCCATTTATATTTAGACCCAAATCCTCCCATTCTATTTGTTTGAACATGTACTGGAGCAGATTATTGAATAATTTTGGAGAAATGGTGTCGCCTTGGCGAACACCTTTTTCTATTAAGAAGGTGTTTGTGTCTTCGTGGAGTCTAACAAAGGCCGCTGCGTTTTCATATATATGTTTAATTACCGTTAAGTAACGATGGTCTATGCGACAGTCAGCTAGAGGTTCCAACATTTTTTGTTGGTTTATGGTGTCGAAGGCCTTCTCATAGTCCACGAACACCAAGACCAAAGGTTTATTGTATTCAATTGTTTTCTCGATTAGGCTTTTCAGGGTTTGAAGATGATCGTTCGTACCATATCCTGATCGAAACCCAGCTTGCTCCCTTGGTTGGTATAGGTCTAATTTGGAAGTAAGCCTGTTGGTAATAATTTTGGTAAAAAGTTTATATAAATGAGACAGCAGGCTAATAGGCCTGTAATTTCCAAGGTCCGTCGTATCGCCTTTCTTATGTATGAGAATTATAGCGGCGTTGTTCCACTGCCGTGGGGTTGTGCTTTTCGATAAACATTCGTTAAATAGAAGCTTAAGTGCATGTAATAACTTTTCTCCTCCCATTTTTATGGCATCAATAACCACCTCATCTTGCCCAGGGGATTTGTTGCTCTTCATTTCAAATAGTGCTTTCCTTATTTCTTGTGTAGTTATTTCTGGAATGTCTTCAGAGCCTTGGTTTAGAATCTTGGGAAGTTTTGTTTTATTGTCCTTGTTTTTGTTGCGGTCTTTATATAGTTCTGCATAGAATTTCTCTACTATTTTGAGGATATCTTCTCTGTTATTTGTGAGTTTTCCTTGCTTATTTCTTAGAGTTGGTATATGTTTTCGACCTACAGAGATATTTTGCCTCAGTACTTTTAAACTGCCGTTGTTATCTATCACCTTTGTTATCATTTTTGTGTTGAAGTTCCTGATGTCATTTCTTACAGATTTGGAAATATCCTTGTTTAGTTGTTTGTAGACTGTTAAGTTTTTCCCATGTTTGTCTATCAGTTCTCTTCTTTCCTTCATAAGATCTTTGGTGTGCGTACTCAGCTTTTCTTCTTTTGTTTTGATTTTGGGACAATGTTTTTTCACTGCCTCCTTAATTGTATCGACTATTGTTGTGTTTATTTGTTCTATATCTTTCTTTCCTTCTTGATTATGTAACATGTTTAATTTATCATTAATTTCATCTTGAAATATGTTTACGTTTACAGGGGGAAACCATCTTTTCTTTTTAGGTTTTAATATTAGTTTTCTTTTTTCTTTGCTGGTGTTTCGTTAAGTGCCAAACGTATATTGTTCAATATTTTATCACCATGAATAAATTCTAGTTCAATGTATTCTTTGTTTTGTAAAAAAGAGTGCGGTAATTTCTATTACCGCAATGAGTGCGGTAAAGAAGCTCTTAACGATACTAAAATTAATTTAGTAAATAGTTTATAACAACAACGTTGTAGATACACATTTTAACGATATTATAGTTGTTGTAAAATTCCTTGAATATGTGTAAATGAATACTCAATGACTTTTTGACTCTTCATTTATCGTTTTCGAACTGGTGATCATAATTTTGGAATGTACTGAAAATACTATTGCGGGCTTACTTAGAAAGAATTTATAAGAAAATGATTACGTTATAAAGCACTCTAATGCTAAATTTAATAAGATATAATTTTATTAAATATTATTCAACTTCCGCTGGGAAAATTAACTTCTACAAACGTCCTTCCAGTTCTGAATACGTTAGTATATCACACCAATACGACATTTACATGGTACATTAAAACAAAATGCATAACGCGTGATTTTATCCACGTTGCCAAGTTTGACTAGAGGACAAGTACTAGAACAGGCCTTATGAACCGGGATTTTTATACTATTTTATCTACTGTAGCACTCTTGTCAGTTGTCTCAAATATCGTAAAAGGTGCAGTTTCAACGTTTTTCATATGGAAAAACCAATGAAAGACAGTGCTTCAATAGACTCTATCAACACATTGTTTTCAGTGTTTTAATAGCCACGTTAAAACATGAGAGTAGATAATCGTATGATAGCTATTAAGACACGAGCATGAGAATGATTAATAGTGTCTCAACAACCATTAAATGTGAGTTGCAAACACTATTGTTTCTATGACCAGTTACAATTTATAAAAACTATTGAGTAGCCTGAAATTTACTTTATTATAAATGTAAACTAGTATTGAGTAGTGTGGTCCATAAATTTCGTGATTTCATTTTATTTGGCAATTCTTCAAATTAAACCATCAATACATCGTACAATATTTTATATACGATAGCATCTAGAAAGCACGGTACATTTAAAAATATTTTAAATATAAATTAGGATTACTACATTACTTAAGAGGCTTGCCTTGATAAGAAAAACTTCACCATAGCAACCGGTCATCATTTTGAGTGGTAAAAATTTTAAGCCGGAGCCGGCAGCTCAGTGGTTAAGGATTCTAACTACTGATCTAAGGGTCGCAAGTTCGATTCCCCGTTCCGGTGAGGTTTTTAAAAATAATAAAATGCGGGTCAACACCTCTACAGTACGCCATCATTCGTAAGTGGTGTAAATATGTGGGTCTCATGTTACTACGATGTGTAGCATGTAAAAAATATCTTGCTGAAGTTGAAATTCCTAAGTTTCGGCGAACTTCTAAGTAGGACTTTGACGATATGACCACAGCATTCGCTCTCTAAGGTACCTGGCACTCCGCATGCCTAGACCTTGTCCATACAAAATAAACAATACAAATATTTTAACCACGTTGCTACTGACTACGTGACTAATGAAATCATGTTATTAAACAGTCGTTTTACAAACTGAAAACTGCCAATTAAAAGTCAATTTTATACACTGTCGTAGATAATAGGAATTTATGGTACAAGTTGCAAAATTGAAGCATTTTAGGCACGCGATGTGTTTTATTAAATGAGATCACAGGTCAAGTTTGACATCGCGTCAAGTACATAAAAACTTCCTTGCAACGAGTATTATACAAGATTTTATCTATTTTGCATAAAAACAATCGGAAACTGTGAATTTTGACATTTCATAAATGTGACAACCTGTCAGTTGTCTTAAATAAACTGCTCAATTACAGATCTAAAGAGTAGCTTCAGAACGTGACCACCGAAGTTCTGTAGATGGCGCCAAGTGGAATTATAGCGCACCCAGAATGTGTAGTTCAAAACGTGACCACCGAAGTTCTGTAGATGGCGCCAAGTGAACGAGCCGCCACCGTGCTAAAATGCTTGGAAATTTTGTTTGCAAAGTGGAAAATCGCCACCTTTCGCCAAAACCAAATAGCGCATGAAGGTGCTCGGGACTTTAGCAACAACTTTGCCCCCTTTCACAATTTCGATATCTGTAGCCGTTCGAAAGTTACAGGCGATCCAGACAGACAGACAGACAGACGGACGGACGGACAAAGCGTTCGCATAAGTACGCTGAAGCTACTAATAAAGGGGACTGCTTCGAAGTTTTTCATTTGAAAAGGACCACAAAAAACAGTGTTTTAATACACCCTATTAAAATAATGCTTTCAGTGTTTTAATATCCACATTAACACATCAAAGTTGACGGGTGTTGCCTTAAAATCAAATATTTTCGTAACAATACAATTTCAGGATTAGGGCTATCGCTTTAATTAAAATTTAATGTATAGAAGTATATTTAATACTTTCTAACTATTCAAGTTGACATGTAGCAAGCATGAACAATTAAGCATTAAAATATGAACTAACTTTAGGTCTTAAAAAGCCTCGCTACTATCCAAATTCTAAAATAGTATATTATGGTTCTAGTGTATAAGTACGCCTTTAAAGCACGTGCGACGAGTTTCAGAGCACGACGCGAAGCGGAGTGCTTTTAACATCGCTAGTGCTTTAATGGCACTTATACACGTGTATCATACGCTACTTTTTCTACGATCGTAACAGAAATACAAAACTTAGTTCCGTGACACTTTTTCCGTCACATTGTGTTAGATATTCTAGGTTATGTTGACATTGAAACTTACGACAAAGCGTGTTTTAATATACCGGGTGGCCATAAACATCTGAGATCCCGGTAGCCATGGAATTAGCTACTTATAAATGTTGGTTAGCATTATACATATTTCAATTATAATAAGTATTGGTACAAAATGTAATAAAATACAAATAATAGGAGGAGAATGTGCCCCAGATTCTGCAGTTTAGCCTACGACTCGATTATAAAAATCTCCTGTTCTAACTTCATTACTTATTGCAATCTGTAATAATTTTTGACAGATAGGAATTTTAATTGTGATGACATTAATGACATTTAGTTTTGTTGGATTCATCGCTTTAATAAAGCGGTGTTGTTTCCAAAGGTAATGTGATATCAGATATTTATGGCCACCCGGTAGTATTAAAACACACCACCAATGGCAACGTGCGCTAAAGACGTAATTCGGGCGCTAATATTAAGAGTGCTACAAACGTCACTTTTGACACTAGAAATTGTGGAAAAATCATTTTGACACGATCGTACAAAACAAATTTTAATACTTGATTTTTGAAACATTTCCGGTCTGTTTTTATATATGGTAGATACATACTAACACACTAGAGGCAAACAAACAAGCTGTTTGGTACAAGCCCATGCACCTACACCAGTCCCAAAATAAAATGTTTTATGTATCCGGCATGATAAATTTATAGGATAGATTACGAGTGAGCGAGGGTGCTTAAAAATGTAATTCGCTTTCTTTCGTATCCTTTTTTGTTAGTTCCCGAAATACTGAGCCGCATTATTTGATAAGTTGCGCAAATAGGGCTAAAGTTCCCATACCATGAGACATAAATACTAATGAATTACTTACAATACAATAAGGTTTTCCATTTCCGGAAAAGCGTCTACAGGAATTGAAGTAATGAGGTTATTTCCGAAGTTCCTGAAAATAAAATTATGTAAATTATACATGTAACACATCCCGCGGTTGGTTCGTTCAGTTTCTCTCGTTTCCGATATAGCCGTCTGGCTAATCTTTAGGCTTCCAGAAATTTCGCGCTATGGCAATTATTTTCTCGGCCAATTTAATTTTTCCGGTAGATTTGCCAGAACGAATCAATTTTAATAAGAGCGAACGACACCGCCCTATGAATTGAAGATATCACTCGACTTTTCTAATTCCTACATAAACATAAAGCACGAAGGAACGAAACGTTGTGAGTAAAATGCGATGTAAGGAGGTGTTAACAAGGTGCTAATATATGTAAATGTATTCATTAGTGTTATTACAGAACAAAACAGAAAGGTAAACACGAATTTTAGTACACATTGTGCTGCTACTTGTGTTGACTAGTGATATAAGCGAGTGTTGACGTTTAGCTAATAAGACGTCGGTCTGTAATGCTCGTGTTGAAGTATGTGTTCAGATTGTGGACGCTTTGAAGTATATGTTACTTCATCTTTCTTTCTTAAGCACGCCCATTGTAACACTGCCATGGAAATTAATTCTGCTGCTTTAAACAGCGCCTTATATGCATTGTCATCAGCCATTAATTGATTCGAGAAATTGTGCAGGATAGTGTTCATATCAAATAAGGTAGTAAGTATATAAGAAAACGATTCATAATGAGCTTACTGAACTTGCTACAGTTAACTACAGTTTTGTAACAGTAGATTTTGGAACATGATTTTGTTTTATCACACAGTATTTCATACCCTGTTTAGTACATTTATTTTGGCGACACACTAAACTTCTGATCAAATGTATTTTTGAGCACCTTTTATGTTTTCTCAGTTTGCTGCAATTCGCGCTAATACGTTTCGATATTAAATATACTGTAGCATAATTAAGAAAACATTGGAGATACCAAATATATTTAGAAGTAAATCATTGAAGAAATATTTCCTCTTTGACAGTTCTTTGTGATCCCTTGGAGCAATATTCACACACAATTATAAATGCAGGGTTTCTTGTTAGGACGACTGCCAAAATTCACTTCGAAAATGCAAGTTTTACTGCAAAAAATTGCAAATATTAACTGTGCAAGTACAGCTCCCGCATCGTAACCTTAGAAATTTCACGCAGCCAGCTCTTGGGTGCAATCGCATCATATCGTGCACTTCGGTTGCTTCCAAGATCACTATTCGCTGGTGCGTCACTGCTGTACATTCACCCTAAAAGTCTGACGTTTACACCTGCCCCTTGCGTCTTTAAACTCTACTATTTTTGTATAGGCTTGTTTCCTGCAAATAATGTTGGCCCAATTGTTTTATTTGCATGAACTATTGTAGAAGAATTATTTATAAAGTATATTAAAAATAAGCGCTTTCGAAGATATGTACTCAGAGTGTACGCTTATCCCTACACTGTATCGTATTGATTTGAGAAGTGAAACTTTTTCTAAGGTTACGATGCGGGAGCTGTAGAAGACTCTGAAAACCTTCCTTACCTACTTAAAATAAAACGTCTATTAATTAAGCTGTTTAGTACTGCCAAGGAAATCATTTACAAAAGTAACAATGTTAGGCAAAACCAGTTTTTGAATTTTTTAGTATGATTAGGGGATACCTCATATATTTAGTTCAGATTTTCACAATGTAATGGGACTTTAGGAGAAAACGACTAAATTAGGTAAAACTGAATAGTTAAATATCCCACTTGGATAAATTGTATTAATACAGAAATGAACTATGATATGGTTTACGACGTTAAGCGTTAGTACAAAGGGAATAATATATGAGGGAACCGAGAAAAGTTCTGCCGATCTCATTGGACAATTAAAAAAAAATATTGTAGAAGTTTTGGTAGTTGCACCTACAAATTTCACAAAGTTTCGTTTATTAACTTCTGATTGATAAAACAGAATATAACAGGGTGAACAAAAATGGAAAAAAATCGAGTACCGCACTGTAATAAAATTTCTCACAAAAGAGGAAATCCATATCACAGAAATTTCGGAATGTTCAAAAATGTGTATGAAGAGTCTACACCTTCAGTATCTACAGTTAGACGTTGGTCAATAGAATTTCAACATTGAAGAATAAGATTAGATGACGATCAAAGTGGGCGTCTTGCAACTGCACCAAATAAAGAAATGGCGAGAAAAGTGGAAAAATTAGTTATGGAGGACAGAAAAATTACGGTGGATGAGTCAGTAAGTATCGTATGAGCAAAAAGAAAATTCATCTAGGGCGCCTTTGGAATTTTAAAGTCATGTGTTTTATAAAAACAGAAAATATGAATATGTCATTTGACATTTGTTACAAAGTGAGGTTATGATCTTTTTGTTCTTCCAGTGCAGTATTTGGAAATATTTCCGTCGCGTTTATTATGGGAAGTATTCATTATAGTTATGATCAAGTTGCGATATTAGCCATTGTCAGCCGCCGTCAGTGACAAGAATTAGGTATAATTTTCTGGTGTTATAATACACATAACTTCATAATTCCAAAGGCATCTTGAATGAACATTTTTTTTGTTCATACAAAGATTAGCGATTGGTCGGTAAGATATATTTTTTGCACGACTTTTAAATTATTCTGAAGCTGACCCTGATATTATTTCGACAAAATCGTTACAATGGACGAAAGGTGCCTCACTTTCATCCTGAGACAAAACAATTCAGCATGGAGTAGCAGCACAGTAATTTACCGCCCACAAAATAAGTTTTGAGTCGAGCCATCGGCAGGGAAGGCAATGCTTTCAGTTTTGGAATTCAAGGGGTGTTATAATCATAGATTTGAACGCAGGGGAATGTTTAGCCATAGTGTCCTGCTGCAGCATGAATATATCTCATCCCACAATCGTTGCAGTAATTTCAAAGGCGGCCGAATTGGATTTTCAAATATTGCCACATCTACCATATTCACCTGATTTGGTACCCTCTGATCACTATTGAGTTAGAAGCTTAAAGAGTAATTTACGTAGAAAGCATTTTAAAGATGATGAAAGTGTTAAAAGTGCAGTTACTCAGCGGCTGGAGGAGAAAAAGGCAGATTTCTATAAAGACGGGATTTAAAAGTTGAAGCATCGGTGGCAGAAACGTGTGGATATGCAAGAAGACTATATAGAAAAGGTTAAAATTGTACAAAACGTTTCAAAAGCATGTTTATCTTTGAGGAAGGCAATTTTTAGCTCGGTTTCCACGTATTCTTTACATCTCTACACATGTTTAAGGATTTTAACCAATTTACAGTTAGCAGATTTTGCAGAACGATCTGTGTCTATAAGCCCAAGCAAATATTGATCTCTTTAATTGATGTAAAATTGGTATTGAAAAATAAAAGAAAATAAATGAATAGAAAGTAGTTTGATTGAAATCAATTATTTATACTATCAAAATTTATATACGCGTTCTACTCTTCACACTTATATCGATTAGAGCAGTAAGATAAAATATAGAAGTGGTGAGATAATATGTATATGGTGGAATATTAGAACATGAAACTCATTGAAATGAAAGAACTGTTGAATAAGTAAAAAAAAGTGGTAAGCTTATACCAAAATATAAAAAATACGATAAAAAGCAACATAGAAAAACACATATCCCCAGCCGACGAAAAATCTCAGAGTATAAATAAGTTTAGAAGAAAATTCCGAAAAAAAATAAGAAATAAAATCCTTGACGGTGTTGATAAACAACAAAGAATTAAGAGCGGAGTTAGAAAGTGGATGCAGTGGAAAAATCTCACAATATGCTGGAAAAGTATATATACAAATCACCTAAGCATGTAAGAAGATGTAAAGATGAACTGATCATAATGCCAGGATCACAGACAACCGATCGAATTCCGTTGTTCAACAATGGAGAGGCACTGGACAGAGAAACGAGAGAGAGGGCGATCACTGCTGTGTTTTAGTGATGGCATTAAGAAAGTTGCTGGAAACGACTGCACCAAGATGGCACAAAATCGGGACGAATGGAAGAATATGGAGAAAGCCTGCGTCCAAAATTGGAATGAAAGAGGATAAAAAATTAAAAAATAATAAATGGCTTGACGGTAAACCATAAAAAGGGAAAGAAGAATGATGTAGATCTAAGAAATAATTCCAAGAACTGTTTTCCTCGAAAATGAAAATTAGACATTAACGAAACGATACAAGACGTAGGCATACGAGAGATACTAAACAGGAAAAATGCAACTGGACTAAATACAAGAAACGGAATCATTTAAACTAGCAGAAAAATCAAACAAAAATGATGTTAAGTATGCATTCTTAACAATAAAAGAAAATATGGCGAAGCAATTACTGCTAAAGAAGAAGATATGTGAAGGACGACACAGACGAAGAATGGGGATGGGGCACGAGACAAATATATCCAAAGAAAAAGAGCAGAGAGATAGCTGCTATAACAGAGGTGGAGAAGTGGGCCACAAAATAAGGGAATGTAATAACCCAAGAAAAATGCAATGAGTAGCCCTGAATATAGAAAAATAATACAAATGCTAATACAGAAAGAGAAGGCCGATAATTCAATAATAAAAAAATGGGAGAAAAGAAGGTATGCAAATGCATACAACCGGATAATGAGATAGTCAACTTAAAACTACTCCATAAAAGTACTGAGGAAGCAAGGATAAACATACGTGGCTGCAACAATGGAGCCAAATGTGAAACATATGAGTGAGGGATCATTCGTTGCACACAACAAAGATGTTAAAATTAGTAATATAGAAAGCTGTAAAATAAAATCACGATAGTAAGATGCAAGGTTTCTCCAAATATTGTAAATTTGATAACTTTGTGCAACATTTGAGAACCAATATAAGAACGATATCAGAACAAAAATCAATAATAGTCGAAGAAAACAGAATAGGTGAAATTATGGCAGAGTGGCTTGAAGGAAAATCTACGGTAATATTAAATACTGGAACAGAGAAAACTTTCATCAGAGGGGTAGTGTATCCTATACAGACATTAGCTTCTGCTCAGAAAATAGTTAAACTTGGTTAATCAAGTGGCAAGTGGACGATACAGAAAACTTCAGTGATCACCAAAATGTAACTTGCGAGATAAAACGGACAAACCGCAGCACAAAGAAGAACGGAGAGTAACAAAAAAGGAAAACTGATGGAAAATAGACGCGACACAATTGGTAGACTTCAACTACAGAATGCGGAAAAATATACAGCCAAAGGTCACAAATGGAACAGCAGCAGCAGCATTTCAGGATCTGTTGCAGGAGACCTGCGATGAGGGATTCCCCAAAACAGAAAACAGTGCAAGTGCTAGGAAATCAGTATTCGGGTGAACCCAGGAAATAGCAGTAATTCGAAAAGAATGGTTGGCGAAAAAGGAAGATGACAAGAAGTAATAAAATCTTCACAATCTGTCAAAACGCAAAATATGAGCTACGAAATGGCTAATTAGAACAGAGGAAGAAATTAAAAACGATCATAAAAAAATAAAGGGAGAGACCATGAAGAAACTGCGCAAAGTTATCGATAACGTAAGTTTTCAAGACATTTCCAACAATACAAATGAAGGATGAGAATCAAATGAGGAAGGCAGTGCGATTATTTTCCCAAAGACGTCCCTGTAGAGTGGGAATATAGGAGTATTACAGCTGGAGAGCTACACTCAGCGGTGAAAGAATTGAGATAAAAAGGCATTTGGGCCAGATTTCATTCCACATAAAGTAGAAAAATAGATAGATTGCATATAATCAACAAGAGCATTGCTTAAAAGTGATGAATAGTCAATCTTACTAATAGAAATTTATCAAGAAAGTGGAAGGAAGTAAAACTAATAGAAAAACCCCAAAATAGAATGCGCATACCGACCAAATAAACACTCTGGGTAAATTAATGAAGGCATTAATTTGCTAAAGATTAATGACGAAATGCATAATAAAGCAGTACTGGCTGACTCTTAATATGGTCACCATCGACATGGCTAATATCGAAACATACAACTTTGCGTACTACGCTACGAGCTACTCTAGATGTCAAAAATGTTTTTAGTTCAGCAGCTTCGAGAAGATAACAAAAGAACTAAAGGAACGAAGGATATTAAAATACCTCATAAATCTTATATGCAGCTATATAGAAGATTGATAACATTTACTAGTGAAAATATGAAGCTCCATTTAACATGTGGGGCCCCACAGGGTTCAGTATGGGGACCGACCATGTGGAAAATTTATTATGGTGGTGTACTTTCTCTGTTCGAGGGGGGGGGGCACGGGAGGACGCAAGGGCTAAAAAGAAGAGAATTTTGGCGTCGGCTTGACGAAAGAAATAGAAGAATTAAAGATATAAAAGGATAATTCATATAAAAACATGGAATCATAGTAGATACGGGAAAGTAAATTAGTGGTTTACTTAAGCTCACAGAGCAGTTACCTAAAGATATTGAAAATCATGGATATGGGCGAGTGCTGGTATTGGAGGGAAGGTGACGACGGACGCGGTTCATACTTTCTTCAAATGCAATATCGTAGATAGTACAGTGAGCGCCAAAAAGCATTGGTCAGTTTTAATACCTAATAAAAACCCATACACTTTACCTATGGAATCAATGATAATTTCTTCATAAATAGGAAACTTGGGAGTTTTGTTTCAATGTTTGACATCCTCCGAAAGTGACAGTTTGGTGTGCTGTTTCACCGTCAAAGATTGTCGGGGCTCATTTTTTCGAGGAAATTGGTGAAACGGTAACGGTTACATCTCAAAGACATTACATGCTTTAAAGATCTTTTTATCGCAAATAGAGGAGGAGATAGTAAATGAATATTGGTTTCAACAGGACGGTGCTACCAAATTACACCGCAAGAATTAATACGAATCTCCTACGACAATCTTTTCCAAGTAAACTGATTTCTTGCTATGGTGACCTTCATTAGCCCTCGAGATCGCAGGACATAACCACTCCTGATTTTTTCTTTGGGATTACTTGAAGAGCAGAGTATTTACAAGAAAGATAAGAAATCTGGAAAAGCTTAAAATGTTTATTCGGGAAAATGTTGAAGTTATACTGCAGGATATGCGGCAACGTGTGATGAGAGATTTCGGCCACCGTTTAAAAGAATGCATTCAACAAGAGGGGAGTCATTTAACCGACAGCATTTTTCATAAGTGAATCTCCCATTCTTAGTCTTTAAGAAATAGTTCTGATTAACTGTGTAATTTAAGCAAATAAATTGTTATTACAAATTGAAACTGACCAATGCTTTTTGGCGCTCACTGTATTATTGTTCTGC